>BSBK01010569.1:0-155020 GCA_027943335.1 Chamaecyparis obtusa | reverse complement strand
ATATTAAGATACAGTTTTAAACAATAAATAGATAAATTGAAACAAACTTACTAAAGAAACAAAAAATAAAAATAATAATATTCATTTTAAAATAAATATAGATTAAAGTAATGAAATACATAACTTAACAAATATCCTCTAAAAAGCGATATTGTTAAATTACATATTTCGTTATTTTAGTTAATATTAATTTTTAAATAAATATGATCTTTGATTAAAGGTCCTAAAAAGAATAATATTAGCATTAAAAATTCAAATTTGTAAATTAATGAATACCATAATAAATAATATTCATTGATTTATAAATCTTAATTTTCAATGAATATTATTTTTATGCCTAAGTCTAAACTTCTAAGGTAAAAGCTTATTCTCATCCACGGGTTGTAAAGGGTATGAAAACCCTAAAAATAATTCATTTGTTCATTGTTATGCTTTGTCGTTGCTCTGTTCTTTTAGACGCTGCCTCTAAGGGTTTGAATATGGCTTTGAAATGATGCACATGGAAATCTTTTCTGCTATTACCTCTTTTGTTGTACGTTGCCATGATGTTTTTCTCCTCTTTCCATTGGTTGTTCTCTTTCTGTCTTTTTAGGATGAAATTCTTTGGCCACCACTTTACAAGAGGGTTTGGAGAGAGAACATCTGGGACCTGTTGTTTTTTTATTAAGTTTGGATACTCCATGGTTGCCACTTCTCTCTTGGAATTATGGCTTCAACTGGTACCTCTTTGTCCCCATGCAACTCATTACTTTCTTTAGTTCTCTTCTTTCTCTGGTCGTGCTTCTGATAGTTCTACTTCAACTTATACGTTTGATTCTTGTGTTTTTCATGAATTCATGATTGCATAGATGAAGTCATTCTTATAAAATTAAAATTGGGGTTTCATCTAAAATTCTAGGCATTCAAACCACCATGAAGAACTCAACCATTCCAACTATAAAATAACCTATGTGCTCATGTTGTCGTTCTCATGAGTCACTAAATTTTTTTTTAACATAAAACCCTATCTATGCCTTGATGCACGCTATTTGGCTCTTGAGTGATATTGTGATATTTATGTACATAACTAAGAGATAATGACTTAATATGGTTACTTTCCTTCATGATCATGTCATGTCTTTCATGCTTCTTTTATTTACTTAAAAACTAAAAAAAAACATGAATATAACCCACTACCATTTTGAGCTTCTCTGATGATGCATTAAAAACTTGGAAAAGTATGTTGTTTTACTACTTGTGTTATAGCTTACTGACCTTATTATGATGTCTTGATCTCTGTCATTGATTATCTTATATGACTTTCCCTTGTTCATGTTGTTGATGTTTCTTGATCCTTGTCAATTTTATGTATTGCTCCTTAATACTTCGTAAATTGCACATTATGTGCTAGCTGTTATATCCCCTTCTTATCCATTATTCTGAAAATGTATCTTTTCTTTCTCTATAAGATGAACACTTCCTTCTTTCTTTTAACATATAACAATGAATAAAAAGTATCATCTTGAAATAGTCATACATTGTCAATATGGTTGTTGTTCCATGATCTGGATAAAAAGGTCAAAATATTGCTTTGAGTACCATCTCTAGCATATAATGATATCTTTATTTTCCCATTTACTATGAAAATGCAAATGTTGTAGGTGTACTAATGATAAATACTTCTCTTTTGTAGCATAACAACAGTTGATTTATGTTTAATCACTAGCTTGCTCATATGCACTCATATGCATTCCAATGGTAAAAACACTAGCTTCTTATACACATATGCACCTCATACATTATTTGAATTTTATGGACAAAACTCCTATAACTGCAATGGAAACTTAAATATTATTATCCCTATTGTTGTACTATATCTCATGTTGTTTCTTTTCCATGGCTATGGACTTATACATTTATTGATCATTTGTTGCACCTTTTCCCTCTCAATGGCAGCTTGCTCCACTTCTCTATATGATCCATTTGACATGACCATGCATCCTTTTAATACAAATATGATTAATGTATAATAGCCAATGCCTGCAAAACAACTTCCTATAGAAATATATGATTGTTCTATTGGGCTGAAAGGTCTCATGGAAAATGTCATGTCCCTTCAACAGTCAGTCTCCAACAGCTCCATGATTTGATTGAAAGGTTTCATACCTGTAACTTATGTATGTTCCTTTAACAATATCCTCAAACCTTTGGTCTTTGCCCCTTCCTGATTTGATTAGAAGGTTTCATACTTGTAACTTATGCATGTCCCTTGTATGATATCATCAGTGTCTTCCATCAGATACTTTGGTTCAACTGGAAGGTCCCATACATGTAACTTATGTACATGCCCCCCAACAATCTCCCCAAAATATTTGCCTCTACATGATTCAGTTGACATGACCATGCTTGTAACTTACGCATTATCCTTCAACAACCTCAAAGTCTTCATACCTGTAATCTACACATGAAACAAACATGTTAGCATAAAACCTTCCTTACTTTCAGATGTTACTCTTTCTTTGGCATATTTTCTATGCATGTGTCTGAATGACCATATTGTAGGAACTATTTGCATTACAGAGATATTTGGAACAACTTCCATTGCTCAATTTGCATGAGCTAACCCCCTCTTTACATTTTGCAGGTCTACTCACGCTGAAGATGCGGGCTCAGGTCCTCTTTAAAATTCAACTTAACGACCTTCCATTCAAGAAATGGAGGCTCTTCCTTTTCTCTCTTAGTACTTTTTTGTTTTACAATGTGTTTATTTAGATATATGTTTTAAGAGATGCCACAACTTATGTGGTATCTAGATGCATTGTATCAAGTACTTACATATAAAATTTGAACATCTGTACCTTGTAAAGTAGTTCCATAATGTATTTCCATAAAAACATTTACTACTTTTGTATCCATATGTAAATTTGAATGAAAGTGATCAAATTTCACTATTTTCTGCATTATACACTTTATATTCTGCATTCAAATCTTTCTATAATGTGTATGGAAAACAACATAAAACACCTAGTTTTAATTCAGAGGTAAATTCTGAGTCTAGCAATTTAGGTAAACTAAAATGGAAACATTTTTGGCGACCTTTTAGGGGTGTTTGCCTAATAAACATAAATAGACCAGCTTCCTTTTGCATATCCATTGGGCACATAGTCTTCAACTTAGAAAAATTGAATCTTCTCAAACTTAAAGAGAAACTACCAAACCTTGAAAACTAAAACACACATGGAGAAAAAAACACACCACCCAAACTACTGAAAACTGAAACTGAAACTAAAACCAAACATATTTCCGCAAGCTATTTTAGAAATTTGTATCTTCATGTCTTCATCATTATTATATCCTTGTTATACTAGCTTTTCTTGAGTGAGTATTACCTCCTTCATATATTTCAGGTCAATGTGTTTGAGGTATACATCTGTATGATGATGTTGATGAGAGGCAACTATTAATTTCTAAGCTAGCTTGCTGAAATATTGAAAGCAAATTTGGGCCAACCTTTTTTTCATAATAATTGATTGATTAGAA
The DNA here is from genome assembly GCA_027943335.1 of Chamaecyparis obtusa. Classification (NCBI taxonomy): domain Eukaryota; kingdom Viridiplantae; phylum Streptophyta; class Pinopsida; order Cupressales; family Cupressaceae; genus Chamaecyparis; species Chamaecyparis obtusa. Next base: position 151,501 of record BSBK01010569.1, on the reverse strand, counting down.
CTAGCTTCTTGATATCTGGTAGCGGAATAAGCTCCATGGTATATGTCAATAAGCTAGTTTTAATCAATTTTAATTGTACTAAGTGCATTTTTCTAAAAAAAATTCTCTCTGTATCATCTTAAAATGGAAGCACTTCCATGTTAAGAGCATTTAGCCCTATGATTAAGTGGTTTGGGGTCATTTTAGATGCCTTGAATTGATCTTTTCTTTGATCTTGGCTTTCTCCCTACTTTCCACTTCTTTTCTGCTTCATTCTAGGTGAAATTAGGGTTAGGATCTTGAGGATTCTCCTTAATTTCCCTCTTCCATGGCTCTATTTTCTAGGTAGGACTTAGAAATAGGTCCTCTTGGCCTTCATCACAATCATCATATGATTTTGTGCCTATCTTGGGCATTCTATCTTATTCTGATATCATTTCTAGGTCTTCGGGCATCCCCGAGACCTCCTATCCTGATTCTGGCTAGATCTGGGCCCACAGGGTTAGAATCAAGGTTGATCTTGACTAGGTTAGGATTGACCTCGATCTTGACTAGGTCCATTACAACCTCACTTTTCCCCCCCTCTTTCAAATCTCTAAATTCCTTGATTTTCGGGTGTCGGGTTTCGGGGATATTTGTTTTCCTGCCTCTGGGTTGGCCATTTCGGGTTTCGAAATGGTAAATCCTCAAATTTCATTTAATCTAGGTATATTTTCTAAAGGTTAGGACCTAATTGAGATTTAATTCTCCAAGGTGGCCCCTCTAGAGGATTGTGCCCTAGTTCACTATAAAAGGATGCCTTCCTCTTTCATTTTCTCATCCATCATTCACATCTTCGTTGCTCTCAAGCTCTCAAGGTGATCAAGCAAGCATACATTCAAGCATTCAAGTCCTCTTCTCCATCCAAGTTCTCCATTGAAGATCAAGGATTTAAGCATTTAAGCCATTGAAGGGATTTGGTTCAAGCATTCAAGATTCATCATTCAAACCCTAGATCTAGCCATCATGATGATGTGATCTTCCTTCAAGATCCCTTGTTCATCTTCAAGATCCATTCATTCTTCTATCAAGGTGGACTCTAAGCATACAATCATGGAGGTTTGATTTACATTTATTGATGTTCAAGCTTTCATATCAATATACTTGTTTACATTCAAAATACAATTACATATCTATCGAATTGCATAGCTTCATTGTTAGATCCATTTCTACTACTTGCTAGCATTCTCCATTTCAATTTCAATATTAAGGTTGATACCAAACCGGGGTTTGACCAAGGCAAACCCCCTAAACAAATAATAAAAATCCTTTTTTTTCTTGCAGGTACAAGTGCGGGATTTCAGATCTGAGAGTGGATTTGGATACCCTTTTCAACGAACTTCTGAGATCTGCGAACAAAGTTAGAATTGACTTTCAAACAAAGAATCTAGCCTTTGACCTTTTATGAGGGTCAAAGTTGACCTGACCTCATCTTGGAAAAAGATTTCTGGGTTTTCTTCGTCTCGACATTTCCAATCTAAAAATAGGTTGCAGATCTACCTGAAAGTACACACATACATTAGAAATTGGCATTTTCCAGATTTTTCCTAATTTGAGGTTAGTACTTGCATTTCAATTATTTCAAATTCTAAACACTTCAATAGGGAAATATAGGGTTTTTCTCTCTTTTTCATATTCTCCATAGATTGATTCAATTGTGCATAACCTTTTGGTTGATCAAACTGGATCTCTACTTTGGGAATTTGGATTTAGGAGTGAATCTAATATTTCCCCCATACATTACACACAACATAAACATTTGAATAGGTGTGATTCCATTTTACCCCTATTCACTCTCTCAATTAAAAACTGTAAGTTAAGATATGTCATAGTTAATTTGTTGTGAAGTGTGGACACTAAGCATGATTCAAAACCTTGGAATGTCCAATGTTTTGCATTATGGTTAATATGTAGACTTCATAACAACTTAGTTGTGAAGTAATGTATCTTGCATCTTTCAAAGAGCTAACAACTGACAACTAATACACCACTCAAACTGAATGTGTTGAAGCAACACTTATTGAAAAAAGGTAAATCCCAATCATAATTTTAATCTATTGTGCAACTGCACTTATTTTCAAAATAGAAAAATACCTCAAAAGAAACATTTGAGTTGAGTTCCATTGACTGAGATTCCTAATTCATCTCCTTCAAGTGTAGATAAAGGAATGCATTATGTGATGTACTGACTATTATGATATACAGACCAGTCCACATGACATCAAACTTTGTATGTCTTCCAAGCCTACTTTTCAATTCATCACATTTTAATACAATGTCTCCTGGCTAGAAATTATTGGGAGATGCTTTCTTATCAAATGTTCTCTTCATTTGAGCTTGATGAAGCTTAATTTAGTGTAAGGTATCTCTCCTTTTCTCTTCTAATTCATTGAGTTGAGACAACCTTGCTGTCATAGGCTCCTAATCAATCATATCTGATTGATACATAAAATCAAGTGTTGGAAACTCAACGGAAATAGGTAATCTAGCTTCCTTACCATAAACTAGCATGTAAGGAGACATACTAGATGAACTTTTTGGAGTTATTCTATCATCCCACAATGTTGATTTCAATTTCTCATGCCAAGAACGTTGATTTCCTTCCAAGGTCTTCTTTATAATTCGAATCAGGTTCTTGTTAGTGGATTCAGCTTGCCCATTACCCTGTGGGTAATGATTTGATGAAGTATTAAAAACACACCTTTCTTAATAGCCCATTTTGAAATTTTGTTTCTTGTAAATGCAAGTGCATTATCTAAAATAATTGAATTTGGTACACAAAATCTGCAAATTAAATCATCATAAAAATTTAAAACAACAGTCTCATTTGCATCTTTGAGAGAAACTGCTTTAGTCCACTTTGTAAAATAATCTATGGTTGTCAATACCCACTTATGAACTGCACTTGATGGTGGATTAATGATGCCAATAAAGTCTAGACCCCATTTCATAAATGGTTGGTCCACTTGAATAGGTTGCAAGGGCAATGCTGATAACTTCTCTTTACCAATGAAAATTGCACATTATTTACATTTTCTTACCCAAGAATGTGCATCTTTGAATACACTTGGCCAATAATGGTCTAATTTCATTACCTTGAGAGCTATAGATCTTGGTGAAAAGTGGCATCCAACTGGCCCTTCATGAAACTAATGTAAAACATTCTCAATATGACCTGGTTTAATACATCTTAACATAACACCTTGCAAATCCTTCTTAAATTAAATATCATTCAATAAACAGTAAGGAATATACTGCAATCTATAATACCATCTTTTTGACCTTTCCAAACCTTTAGGACAACGTCCTATCTGTAAGAAAGTGATCATATCATATACCCAGTCATTTTGAATATCTGAAATAACAAGTTGTTCATCATCAATTAAAGCTAAAACCGCATTAGCATCATATTTAAATTTTCATTTCCATTTCCAGCAAGCTGTTTACATAAACCTTTACCTCTAACTAGTTTAGTTACCTTGATTTCAATATCATATTCCATAGCCTTGGTAATCCAACTCGCTCTTTTGGTATTCAGATCCTTATTCAGCAAGAAATCCTTAACATAAGGATGTGCAACCATTAATTTTATCTTATTGTTTGAAAGCATGTGCTTGAATTTTTTCAAACTTCTTATTACATCAATAACATATCTCTCAACAAATGAATAATGCAACTCATAATCTTTAAGTCCTTGACTGAAGAATGCTAACGGTTGCTCAAAACCTTCATCACTTTGTTGTACTAAAATAGCAATATTGCTACAATGCTATCAATGTTCCCATAGGCATATAAAATGAAATCTTTTAAAAATCAAGATTTAATAATGTGGGAGAAGCAACTAATGCTTCTTTTATTAACTCAAAACTATGTTTACCTTCTTTAGTCCAGTTGAAAGTCATGTTTTTCTTAAGCATAGTTGTTAATGGGATGGACAATTCAATAATGTTTGGAATGAATCTCCTCACAAAAGTAATCCTACTCAAGAAACTTTGAAGTCCCTTCTTATGAGCTGGAAGAGGTAAGACAAGAATGGCACTTACTCTTTCAGGTTCAATACTAATACCTTCTTTAGAAACAATAAATCCCAGCAACTTACCCTCATTAACAACAAATACACTTTTCTCGGATTTAAAGAAAGACCATATTTCCTGCATCTTTCAAAGATGACTCTCAAGTGCTGAAAGTGATCTTATGCATTTTTTGAAAAAATAGTAATATCATCAAGATAAACAAGTACAAACCTATACATTAAATTTATAAAAGCCTTATCGATTACTTTTTAAAAATTTGCACCCGTATTTGATAAACCAAATAGCATCTTCTGACATGTCATAGTTCTCCATTTGGTTGTAAATGTTGTTTTAAATCTATATTCCTCCTTTACCAAAATCTGGTTATAACTAGAGAAACCATCAAGTAATGAAAATCGTTCCAAGTCTTAAACTACTCGTAAAATCTTCTCCATTGAAGGTAAAGGATGTCTTTCCTTCAATGAAGCTCTATTTAAATTACGAAAATCAACACACAATCAGATTTCTCAAATTTTCTTCCTAATTGGAACTAAATTTGACACCTAAGAGGTATGTTTGATTGGGAACATTATATTTCTCTCAATGAGTTTATTCAATTCTTTAATTATAATAGGCTCTAACTTAGGATTTACTGGCCTTTGTTTCTGTTTAACTAGGTTTGCTCCAGATTTTAACTCAATAGTATGCTGAGAAATGCTAGGATCAAATCCTTTTAAATATGAATAATTCTAAGCAATAATATCATGAAATTCCATGCATAAATTGACAAAGGTCTGATGCTCTTCAAATGTACATACCTTCCCAAGTTTCAACATCTTATCTTTTGAAACTTCAATTTCTTCATAGTGTTCTTCTTTAATTTGTAAGCTGTATTTATCTTTCTTTAGATGATCATCAATGTTGAAAATTGATTCTAAGGTCACAAGACCTTTGGGAATCTTGCTTGTCCTTAATTGTATAATTTTATCTTCATATTGGTCATGTAATTTCTATTGGTTAGGTTGAGCAAATTTAGCTTCTTCTCTTAAAAAGTTAACAATAGGTTGATCAAATTCAAAAACCTTCCAACTATCAACATTATTTGGTACCGCATGTCTAACAATCATTTTTACTTAATTTTTTCCTTTAACCTTGCTAATTTTAGTTGGAATATCATATTGTGCTCCAATTGAAGCAAGTCTATTAGCATGCTTATTTTAATTTCTAGGTATAGATTGTAAGTTGAAAGCTTCAAATCATTCAATTAAATCTCATACAACATGCTTATAACTTTTCAATAAATCATTTTTAGTTGTATGAATGTTTCTAACTTGGTTAACAATGAGTTCTGAATCACCAAAAACTTGTAAACAACTTATACCTCTTTTAATGGCCCACTTTAAACCATGTACAAGTGCTTCATATTTTGCAACATTATAGGGACAGCTAAAAGTAAATCTTAATGATGCATAATACCTTTGATTTGCTGGTGAAATCAACATACAACCTCCTCCTGCACCTATTTTGATGCGTGAACCATCAAAGAACAATTTCCAAACAACATTAGCTTGCTGTTCTGAACTTAAATCTATACCTTTCATGACATTTGGGAAGAGATCACTGGTATCATGAATTACATAATTGCCTAGACTTGGCTCTTATATATGTTCCTCAATAATTTTAACATTTTCAGTAGCCCATACATCCAATAATATATCAAGAACATGGTCTATTTGTGTTTGAGAGTCATGAATAGTGATAATTTCCTCTTGATCAACCAACATAGCTATTGTTTCATTTTTAGTGCTATTAATATGTTGTTCAATATAAAATTTTGCAATAGGTTCTGAGGGAGTAGTGACCTTAGTACCATATCTACTACAAAAAAGCATATGGGATCCATCTGCAAATAAATAACCTCCTATTTTGGCAATGAAAGCTCATGATAGACAAATAGAAAAATTAGGAGGCAAATCAATAATGTAAACATCCATAGGAACTGAAAAATTAGAACAAGCATGCAAGGTCAAATCTAAATTCCTTATAACTCCAACAGTTTCAATTGTTGTCCCATCTAGTTGAACTACCCCTTTTTCAAGTGGCTCATACTCAAGGCCTAGCTGGTCTACGATTTTCTTGGGCATAACCGAGCTAGAAGCACTAGAATCAATCATGCAATTATGAACTAGGTGCTTTCCTATTATAATAGTAACATAAAAAGGTGATGGTTTAACCATCTTGGATGGTTGTTGGGTTTTATTGGCATTTGAAGCTATTAGGACCTTAGGAGTTTGTTATGACAAAAGCATCATCAGACAATGCAAGTGATTGTAATGCTTCTTGTAGCATATCTTTATGGCTTGGAAGTGCCAAAACATCTCATATGGATACAAGAACATGTGTTTTCTTTAAATGATCAACTATATTAGAATTTTCCATACTAACCTTTTGTTGTTGTTTTGAAACAACAAGCTCCTTTTCTAGTTGTGATGGATGTACTGTCACTTTTTGAGCTTGTTCTTGTTGTACTTTAGGTATAGACTGCATCTTTTGCACATTGAATGACCCAGGTTGGGTATCATCGATAATAACTTGTTGTTGTTTCCCTTTATTAGCTTGTTGTTGTGGCATAACAACAAGCTGTTGTCCTTATCAATTTGTTGTTGATCATCTACAACCTTGTTTTTTGATCTGGTACTTGCTACTATGGGTTTCCATACTTGGTTTGGATAAAAATTTGTTGTTATAACAGTCTCATCTTCATTAAAATTTATTAGAGTAACATCAAGATTACCTTGCGGTTGTACTTGATCATGCTAAACTTCTCCTTGAACATTTACTGATTGTCCCTTTATAATATCTTGTTTTCTCGCTTCAAGTGCATGAGGACAATCAAGCCATAAATGACTAGCATTGTAAGTATTGCACCACTCCTCCTCTTGAGCATAGTTATTCTAAGGAACAACTACCAGCTCCTTAGAAGTACTAGGAGTTGCATAATTATAAGGTTGACTAGCTCTTTCACCATAATTTCTTTGTTGTCCTTGAGCTTGTCGTGGCTGGTTTGAACTTGAAGCTTGATTTGATTGCCTATTTTGATGATAAGTAACTTGAGGAGGCCTATTATATTGGCCTTGTTGCCTCTTAAAGTGTTTTATTTCATTTCCATAGCTTTGCAAAGTTCTCATCGTACTGTCACTCTTATCATTTAACTCTAGATTCTACTCTTTTAGCTCTCTAATAGGAGCTGTAACAACATGTTCTTCTGCCTTAACTTGCATGTTAAATGTTGGTAATGTGGACAATGGTGGAACAATAGCTATTGGTGGCACAATAGCTAGTACAATTGGTTGTATTTCTACAAAATAAAGCATTGGAGGCCTAGGAGGTAACTTACCAGCTTGTATCAAACTGTTTTAAGCTTGAATAACAATATTAAATGCATCAGGTAAGGTATGTCCTCCCATGGATTGTATCATAACTGATATATCATTTTTAAAAGTCTTCAAATAAAATAAAAATACATAATCATTAGAAGGTTTAACAGATACTAAAATTATGTCCCAAGTCCATTGAAAATGAAAATGAAAATTAGAAATATGCTCATTAGGATGCCTTTTAATAGTAGTCAACTTATCAACCAATGCGAGATTATCAAATTTATCCTCAAATTTATTGATCAAAATGGTTCACAAATCATCCCATGTGGCAATAGAATTTACTGCTAAATCTTGTAACTAAATTAATGCTTTACCTTTGAGAGAAGTTGCCAACAACTTTAATGCTACATCATCACGTGTAACTTGATGTAATCCACAAAGAGTGGCAACATCCTTGATATGTTCAACTATTGAAACATGATTTTCTAGCAAACCTTTTAATGCTACTGATGGAATATCATGGTGAGTAGCAATCTATAAGGGGCTACTAGCATTAAAAGCTACAAATGAAATTTTTTTGGCCATTTGATGAACTGGCAATACTTGTTATTGAATTACACGTAGAATAAAAGACTGGTTAGGCTGAATTACCTTTTGTTGATATGTTTTCAAACCTTGAAGAGAAACTATAGTATCACTTGTAGATTCTACAAAAGAAAATAGATTCCTTGGTAATTCCTCAAAAATAGGTAATTCTGATCTAGAATTATCAGGAACACTTGAATCTTCAGGAAAACTGACATCTTCAACTATCACCTCAGGTTCTTCTGAATTTGTAGCTTGATCTTCAAATATAGGATTATCAAATGATGAAAAATCAGAACCAAAAAAGAAGATCTACCTCTTATAGCCTGAGGTGTTCTTCCTCTTCTTGTTGATCTACTTCCTCTTCTACTTGACTGCAATTCCTGATATACAAATTCTTCTTTGTTTGATCTTGTGGGAGTTCGTCTCATTAAAATAATAAATTAATCTACAATTGAATATACCAAAAACTTCCAAAAAAGAGTCACCAAGTGTTGTGAAATAAACCTTCAAAAAGGCTAGAATACTATTGTTCACACCAAAAACAACGGTAAAAATCTGGTAATGCAAAGAACTATGAAATAGTTTGTGTCCCACCGGGCATGCCAAAAATTATTATCAATAAGGATTGCACCTATAGCTTGATATATTATCTATTTATGCACTTGATACAACACCTAGCTATCTGATTGAAACATGAAAACTCTCTCAGGTGGTGGGTTGTCCTAAAATGAGAGAAGAATCTTCGGATCTGGATGGTTACTAAATAATGCTCACATAAAACTAAAATATATGTGGGAAAAGGGATGAGAAAACAATAATGTAAATGAATCCTAAACCTAAACAAGGTGATACACCAATAATTAATATGCAACTTCAATTAAATCAACATGGATTATTGAAGATACTAATGATTCTCAATACCCAGACAAGCAAGCAACTACAATAATGATTTTATGCGAGGACCTAGAATCCTTTGCTTTAAAAGCAAAACCTAAGATTTACCAATTTTCTGCAAAAGAATAAGGAGACAAACAAAGCCCTTTAACTGCAAGTATCTAGATTCAAATATGCAATAAGGAATGTAATTTGAATGAAGGATAAACACAACATAAAAATAAAGAACCCACAATATTGCCTCTGAATCAATGAGTGAACTTGTTAGAGTAATAAAGTGTTTGCTTATTAATTAAATCATGTTTGATTTAATTACTAAGTCACTTATTATCTCTTTCTACTTAAGCTAAGCTTTAGACATATTATAATTAATTGCTTTATTAATTATTATTGTGCAACCTAGGTTTTACCTTTTTAGGTTTTCAGATCTCCTTTTATAAGGATTGATCTCCTCTTGTTTTTATAACTTTGTGATAACTTTGTAATAGATTATTCATTATTGAATTGTAACTTTTGTTTTCACACATCAAGAATGATTTCTCCTCTCTCGTGTATTAATGCGTTCAGACCTCCATAGCTTCTTGCTCCTCTCTTTTTCTGTGACAGGTGTTTGCATGTAGGTGTTCTTGGGAGTTGTGGGTTGTTTATTCATCAACTCCAATATTGTATCAGAGCTTCAGATTTATTTTCCCCTATCCTCTTCTTGAGAGATTCGACCGTGTTCGTCAGATCTACATTTTTAGAGGGTTTTCTATAAGATCTGGGGGGACCTCTTTTTCTAGTCATAGTGGCTTCAAATGGACCTCACGGTTGTGTTTACAACATCCAAGAACCCCCAGATCCATATAAAATTTGTTAAATTTGGACAAAGTTGGAATTTGTGGCAAATGTTTTTTGCAACTAGCCTCAACATGGATCCCGAGGCACTTAGGGCCCAAACAGACCTCGCCATTGAGCTTGCAGCACCCAAAACCCCCCAAATCCATATAAGGTATGTCCAATTCAGATGTCGTTGTATTTTGAGACAAATTTTTTTGCATGTTAGGTCGTAAAACCTTGGCACACAAATCGAGGTAAAATTGTACCAATATGACACACAAATTGAGGCAAAAAATGTACTACACTAACACACAAATCAAGGAAAAAATTTCCTACACAACACATAAAAATAGAGGCAAATTTTTTTGCCCTAACACCCAAATCGAGACAAAAAAAAACTGTATGACCTGGCACACATCCCGAGGTGTGCATGCAAATTTGAATTATTTTTTTTAGGCCAGTGATGGCCAGTTTGCCATCAAATTTATTCCCATGGTGGCAACAACTTTAGCCCCTGGTCATATGGCGATTAGGGCCCCAGTTTTTTAGCCCTTGGCCGGATTTGAGCCTTGACGGCCATTTGGCTGTCAAATTTAGGTGATTCAATCATTGACATCAGCATGCATCAACAATATTTTGACACTATTTTGGGCCCTCTGGAGCACTCGGTGGTTTTTTGCTCATATCTTGAGCATACGGTGTCAAAATTGGGCAAACAAGATATCCTCAGAAAACTGATTCTGAGCTCTATCCAAATTTGGAGGTTTGAATTTTTTATTTTACTTTTTTAATGGTGGTTTTTATAGTCAAAGCCAGATGTTCATTTTTGCACTCCAGGAGCTCTATCTTGCGCATCCAGACTCCATTTTGGGAAAATGATATTTCATTGGAAAGCTTGTTTAGAGAGCTTCCTAGGGACATGAGTCATTTTTCCAAAATCTTCTACTGGTGCATTTTATTTAGATTCTTTCATTTTTTCAATCTGGTGGATATCTTGGATGTTTCAGGTCCTGGGATATCTTCCCTTTGAGGGATGGCTCATCATAGGTTGTTCTTTTATTTCAGCAGTCTTTGATCTTCTTTGAGGAGTGTATACTTCACTTTTGTAGCATTCTTTTATGCACACACATTGAGATAAAGTGACATTCTATTGCATGTATGGGATCTTGCACATGTTCGTGCTCTATGTACTTGCACTCCATTATAAAGTGTCAGGGGAGGTTTGATGTTTACCTTTATTTTCCATCTACTTTTGTCATGTGAGTTTTCCTCTAATGTCATTAGCCTCAGGTATCTCTATATGTCTTTTTACTCTCTTTGCACCTTCGATGTTTTAGATTCATCTTCATCATGCAATTCATATTGGACAATCTTTTCAATGTACCTATCATTACTCCCTTGTCAGCATTATGTGGGGGGGGGGGGTTTCTACAATTGGTTCTACTTCCTCATTGGTTTGATAGTGTGAGCTATGTATTCAGTATGTGATTCTATGTACTAGGTAGATGTAGTGGCTAGGTACCTATGCATTCCAGTGAGATGGATCATTTACCATATGGGCACTCTTTCTTTCCTATTTTTGGACACACTCTTCCAGCTTTGATTCATAATCTCTTCGTACTTTTGCTATTTTATGCCATTTTTATTTTTGAGTTCAGGTGTTTGCCTTTGTTTGCCTCCTGATTTGAGTAGTGTCATTTGAGGGCACTCGTACAAATTACATTATTTTGTATCTTCGACTTCAATTGTTTGCCTTTGTTTGCCTCTTGATTTGAGTAGTATCATTTGAGGGTACTCATGCAAATTACAGTCTTCTCTACTTGGTCATATTTCAGTGGAGGATCTTTAGACCATTAGTTACTTATGTGTGTGAATGTTTAACACCTTCATGAAATTAGGATAATCAACTACAATTCTATAAAAATACAATGCAAATTTAAGCTAAGAATTTAAATTAACATCCATGACATCCCATGGTTCTCTATCTAAGTTTGGTAAGTGAAGCTCTTAGCCTATTCTCCACTAGTAACAATCCTAGAATGAGAAATATGATAGTACAATGCTTAATCTAGCTCTCAAATTCATATAAAGATAATTCAAATGCTCTCAATTGCTATGAAATTGCCTATAATGGTGATGCTTTGCAAATGAATTTCTAAGATGATTATTGCTCTCAAAATGCCTCTTATTTATAGTAAATCCCCAAGGGTAGGGGGTAGAGTGAATTAATCATGATCTAGCCTTGGTTGAGTCAAAAAATTTGAAATGTTTTTAAATGGGGGGACAATTTAAATGGTTGTCTCAAAGGTTTGGACAAAAAGACAAATTTGAGTGCATCAGATTCAAAGTTGAAATTTGTGATTAAGATTCAACTATTTTGGAGTGATCCAAGTGCTTTTGTTCCTCAATTCTCATTGGTTGCTCAAATTGTTGTTGAAATATATTAGGATTAATTAAATTCCATCAATTAATTAAATTAGCCATGTAAGGGAATAGGTTCAATTTGATTTTTGATTTAACAACTATACAATTAATTGATTAAAATAAATTATATAGTGTTTTTACCCCTTTAAGCTTTGTATTTAATTATTTAATGTCATCATTTGATTTTTCCTTTGATTTTAATGATTATGTCCAATTTGATTTAATAAATGTCCATTTTGATTTGATTTGATCCATTTTGATGAGAATTAGTGCATTTTGATTAAGAATTTGCAATTTTAATGATTTAAAGCACTTGCCCATTTTTTAGTGTCTACAAATGCTCCTCTTTGAATTGATGTGCGAAACTCATTGATTCAAAGAAATTTTTTAAGTCCTGATTGCTTTTAGGTCATGATTTGATTAATGATACTGCCTGATATGATTCAACATTTGATATGATATGCCCCACTGATAATAGTTCAAAAATTTTAATGCCCCAGATTCATTGATATTTGATGCCAATTTGATTCTCTTATGATTTCCCCTTAGAAATGAAAGATATTGATTGCTTGATTTGAAAAATTTGATGATATTGATTGATATTGATCCAATGAATATGTTTTCATTTCTGAAAAACATTGATGATATGCTGATGAGAAAAGATATGATTGAGAAAATGTTGTTGATGGTTTGGTATCGTTTGATGTCAGTTAGAATCACTTGGTTGATGTTGTATTGATGTCAATCGGATAGGATAAAAAATTTGATAGTAGGATACTAATAGGTAGGTAATTGATCAATGTGAAAACTGATAATTCCTTCTCAAGACATAGAGACACAAACAGATGGTGATAGCTGATAGTATTGATACCAATAGGATTGATACTGATAATTCACTCTCAAGACATAGAGACATGAACAAATGGATTGATTTCCCTTCCTCACGATCTAGAGTTAGGAGATTTGAAATGCTCAAGATGAGCAAATAGATGATAGGATAACTTGATTGACGTTAAATGATCAATTGGATGATTCAACTAATTGATATTCAATTGGATTCAATTTGATAGGGAGGTTGATGATGAAAGGCTGATAGATAGGGTCATTTGATATGAATCATCTGCAGATGTAGATACAGGTAATGAAGAGAATTAGGTTGCCCTTAATTGATTAGATGATGAGGTTCCCCTAGGTGAGCAGATGCATAGTAATGATAATCTTAGATGTAGCATTGATCAATTTGATGAATCAGATAGTTGAAGACATTGATTAGGACATTGATGATGTACTCATTTTTAACTTCCACCCCCTTGATTAAGGAAAATCTCATAAACATGCAAGTAATCTATCATGAAAATGCAATGCAATGCAACTGATTGTGACTAGATTTTAGCAAAGAAATGCCATAGAGAAATATTTTCATCATTGAGCATTGTGGGACCAGAAATCAAGTACAACCATCACTGACCACATCATGATGATATGAATACCACTTTATATCACTTTTTGGTAACCCCCTTTAGGAAACTAGTATAACCCTCACTAGTTGAATGACCAACTATGGGAGTATGAATATCTATTTCAACGGATTCGATGTTGCAAACAAAGGTCAACCCTCCACCCTATATGAAAGTCCTCCATGATTCTTTGATGACCATGTCATTAGGTGAATTCACATAAGTTGTTGGATCTCCCTCAAGATAGTCAATTAAAGGCAAGAAGAATATCATGTCTCCATCATCGCCAATCTAGTCGAAACATCATCGATTAGCTAAAAAGATGTAATAAAAATCAATTCAATAAAGATCATCAAAAGCTTCAAGTGTTTTGCAATGTATCAAGATTTTCAAAAATAATTTGCAAACATTCTGATCATTTAAGTGATGTCAATTTTTAATCCCGAATAATAAAGTCAATGAAGGTTCAAGGATCAAGTTGTAGGATCAAAATGCTTGGTTGTGAAAAATGATATCCATCAAAGGTTCAACAAAAATCTCTCTCTTCCAAAGCTCTGATAATTCCCTCTCTGATGTGTGATTGAAAGTAGGACTATTAAATCCATTTGAGTTTAATGCATTGCATCATGTGAATGGATGCATGTTTGTTGAAATCCACTGATTAAGATCAAATGCCCGTAGTTGGATAGGAAAAATGTTGGACTTGGGCAAACTTCCAAAATATTACAAAAGCTCAGTTTATGCAAGATGCAGCTCAAAGCACTTTATGTTTTTCTTTTTACCAGCTCTTAAACAAGATCACATTGGTTTTCCCTCAATGTCTAGCAAGATATAGGACATGAAGGGTGGATTTGCAAGCTGACAGATTAGAGATGGAAAGGCCATGATGGATGAAGCATGCGAATGACCCATAGGACCATCTTCTCAAGATTACCCAAGCTAAGGAAAAATGATATAGCAATGTGAAGCATGTTTTTGGATAAGCCATGGAAGCCAATGATGCAGTGCTAGATAGCCTATAGGATAACGATCTGCTGTCATAAAAATGAGGGATCCAAAAGAAGTGGACATGTCAAGAAGTTCTTGATAACAAATTTTGTATTTTAAGTTCTTCATTTTGATCAAGACCAAGGGTCACTTTGGGTAAGATGTGGATAAGATAACACAATGAGGATAAAGGTGTGATGGAGTCTATAAAGGAATGTTTTGGGATTATGGAAGACTATCAAGGAATAATGAAGGTGAATTTGGGATAAGCAAGATCATGATAGGGTAACATGGATGCAACAAGTAAATAAGTTGGTGGAAAGGATAACATATGTCAAGATACTTAATGCTCATGCATGTGTTCAACCTTGTCAAGATGAAGGTGAGAGAGGAAATATGGATGAAACTTGCCCCCAAGTGTGGAGTGCAAGAAGGAGGAATTACGCATGACACTTGTTTACCAGGTTTTCATCATGGTATATATTTCTCTTTACTTTTGCTACCCAGGTGCATATTGCTAGGTTTTCACCAAGGCACTTTTTTTTTTCTTTTTTTTTTGTATTTTTCAATATTTTCCCAACATCGGGATCTTTGGAAAATTCTCTTCTAAAATATATGCTATAATAAACCATGGGTATGGCTAGGATGCTCAAAGATATTGATAAGAGGGATGGAAGTATGGAAAGTAAGTATTGGAAAATGAATGTGAGGATAAGAAGAAGGTATGTTGTAGATGAAAATGTTGGCAAGATCAACTTTGACACACACTTTGAAGAGTGTTGGAATGATGGAGGAACAATAGATGAAGGAGGTAAGGATCTTTTTGAGGTAGTGGATTTTGGGATATAGGAACCCAAAGTAGACTTGGAAAGTGGAAGATGTTTGGAAGGAGATGGAACGGAAGCCTTTGGAAGCTTGAATGTCAATTTTGATTTTTTCCTTTGTGTGCAAGTCTTTCAATAGTGACTTGGGAATCCATAGTCTTTGATTTTCCTTTCTTTTGTGATGCTTTTGAATGCATTTCTTCAATAAAGGATTTAGGAACCCACGTTTTATTTGATTTTTCTTTCTACTTGGTGGACCTTTGCGGCCTTTTGGATATTTCATTTTTCTTTTCACTCACATGTCGATTAGATGGGACATTGTGATTTGTATACACAAATGGATTCTTGGATTTATGATTTTTATGTTGCACATCAAAATTACTTCCAAAAGACTTAAGAATTGTGGATGAATAGGAATAATATGGAGGGTTCATATGGATTGGTGTTTGGACATCCTTCAAGTATGGGTGCCTTCATTGATCTTGATACATGGTAGGGTAAGTGAATGGAGAGCTAGAGATGATAGGAATGGTTGATGGAGGAATATATGGACTTAATATGGATGGAAGGGATGAAGACTTTTGTTTTGGAACATAGGAATCCAAAATGGATTTGGTGAATAGTGAAGGCATATGGTTGCATTTGAATGGAGGGATATAAGGTGTGAAAGGGATATTGATATCTTTGGAAAGAGCTGCATTGTCAAAGTTTTCATCTTTAAGATTTATCTTTATATCGATAGGCTCATGAATAGCTTTGATAGGATCAACTGAAGCTTGAAGGGATTTATTATCATGCAAGGGATTGGGAAGAATGATGGTTTCTTGAGGTGAACATGGAGGAATATGACAAGGAAATGATGGGATACTTTGATCTTGACAAGGATCTTCGAAGGGTATAGATAGGGTATTTTGCTCTTGATTTTCAATATGCTCATTGGAAATTGTGGAAGGGATATCTTGATCTTGCTTGGGAAGTGAAGAAAATATGGAACTTGGAAGGGTACTTTTTTCTTGGAATGGAAGGATATCATCTTGGAAGACATGAAAGAATGCAAGGGGATCATCACAGGGTTCTATAGATATGGGACCTTCATCAAATATGGGAGGGGATTGTATATAATCTTGATCTTGATCTTTATCGATATTTGTTTCTTTTCTCTTTGGATTATCCTCTTGACATGGAGCCACTTCTAAGGACAAGGTAGATGTTTGGATATGTGTGGGGGATGTTTGGAAGAATAATGTCGGATCCTTTTGAAGGGGTATAATAGGCATTGAAGCATATGAAACTTTGAGGTCCAAGATCTTTGAAGCATGGAAACAATCTGCAACAAGATGTAAGTTAGCTTGGGTTTCTTTTAGAGGTAGCCCTTGAGGGTAGATATAGTCAATGTGAAAAGTGTCATCATTAGAATCACTCTTTGATGGAGGAATTTTGGATAGTTGTGAAGCTTTGTGATATGAACTAAAGATGAAAGGATCACAAGCTATTGGAGAAACCTTTCTAGATGGAGGTTTGTGCATTAGATCTTGCTTGAGAGTGGTGCTTTTCTCTTCATACTCTTTATAATCTTGATCACCAATAGGATTATCATGAAATTTCCCTTGATCTAAGATATTTTTGTTGCTGTTAAATGCTTCTTGTTGTGAGGAAGATGAAGATACATATGGCTCATCATCATAAAGAAAAGGACAAATTTGAGATGATGTATCTTTTTGTTTTTCCTCATTTTTCCTCAAGGTTGATGTGTCATAATTTTGAGGAATCTTAGCTCCTGATTGAGCTAAATTTAAGAAATATGTGTCTTTCTCTTCAAAAATTTTAATGCCCCAAATTCATTGATATTTGATATGCCCCATGGTGGGCACCATTTGTGTGTGAATGTTTAACACCTTCATGAAGTTAGGATAATCAACTACAATTCTAGAAAAATACAATGCAAATTTAAGCTAAGAATTTAAATTAACATCCATGACATCTCATGGTTCTCTATCTAAGTTTGGTAAGTGAAGCTCTCAGTCTATTCTCCATTAGTGACAATTCTAGAATGAGAAATATGATAGTACAATGCTTAATCTAGCTCTCAAATTGATACAAAGATAATTCAAATGCTCTCAATTGCTATGAAATTGCCTATAATGGTGATGCTTTGCAAATGAATTTCTAAGATGATTATTGCTCTCAAAATGCCTCTTATTTATAGTAAATTCCCAAGGGTATGGGGTAGAGTGAATTAATCATGATTTAGCCTTGGTTGAGTCAAAAAATTTGAAATGTTTTTAAATGGGGGACAATTTAAATGGTTGTCTCAAAGGTTTGGACAAAAAGACAAATTTGAGTGGATGAGATTCAAAGTTGAAATGTGTGATTGAGAGTCAACTATTTTGGAGTGATCCATGTGCTTTTGTTCCTTAATTCTCATTGGTTGCTCAAATTGTTGTTGAAAGATATTAGGATTAATTAAATTCCATCAATTAATTAAATTAGCCATGTAAGGGAATATGTTCAATTTGATTTTTGATTTAACAACTATACAATTAATTGATTAAAATCAATTATATAGTATTTTTGACCCCTTTAAGCTTTGTATTTAATTATTTAATGTCATCATTTGATTTTTCCTTTGATTTTAATGATTATGTCCAATTTGATTTAATAAATATCCATTTTGATTTGATTTGATCCATTTTGATGAGAATTAGTGCATTTTGATTAAGAATTTGCAATCTCAATGATTTAAAGCACTTTCCCATTTTTTAGTGTCTACAATAACCAATGTTGAAGAAATCTCTGCTATAAAGTGCTCCTACAATCCACTCAAAAAAAATTGGGAAGTGCAAAAATAAGAGCCAAAAGAGGAACCCCCAAAAAGGAGGTGAAAATACACGATATAGGCCATAGATCCAGAAAGGGTCGGATGCATGAGAAAATCCCTCAAAATCAAGAGCTAAATTGTTAGAAACTCAAGTCTCACTGATCCACAAACTCCACCAAGCCATGCACAATTGAAGTGCCATTCAAAACTGCTCAAGATCCTCTAAAATCATACAGAACTGTGGGGGGTCAGATATGAGAATAAATCCCACTAAAATAGGTATAAAACTGCTAGAAACTGAAGTATAAACTGTTGGAAAAGGCCCTCAAATTGATGGTAACTAATCAAAAACTCCAAAATAACTCCAACTAGGCTCTTAAGTGTTGTAAACATGCCTCAACTGCTGCATAACTGAGCATGAACATAACAAACTCCTCCTTGAGTGAGTGAGATAAATAGTCAACTGAAAGGTCAACCCTTAGAAAAGTGTGACACAACCCAAGGTAAAACTCCTAGAAAAGACCTTCCTATTTTGCACTCAGAATAATTAATAATATTTGCCTTATAACAATGACAAATATGAGTATTATCCACAATAAATGGGCAATAACGAAAACCTTCCCTAAGAGCTCTAATTATTTATTTATTAATTATTACTTAATATTATTTTAATATATTTAATTTTAGAAATAAATAATAATTTATTTATTTAAAATTAGGTATATTTAAAGTAATTCAAGTAATATTTAACAAGTAAATAATTAGACTTCAATTTATCTATTTATCATTAAGAACGTATCTTAATATACTTATTTTAAAAAATAAAGCAAATGGTTTACACTATCTATTTTAAATCAAGTATATTGAGATACGGTTTTAAATAATAAATAGAAAAATCTTATCAAGTGTTAACCGAGCGTCACTATGTTTACCGAATTGTGGTAGGTAAAGCATTTAATGCAGAAGTTTGAGCGAGAATAGGAATTTTAGGTATACATACATGATGAAGTAAGTCATTTTAACGCACAACGATCACGAGTAGAACCAAAGCAAGTTAAATGAGTTTGAGCAAAGAGTTTCTTGAGCACTCGACATACATTTGAGTAGATCTTGAGCAAGTTTTTCATCATTCCAAGTAAGTTATCAGCTACCAAGTTATTTTTTTGAAGATTGCGCAAAGCCCTAAATTTGAAAGAACAATGGCATCTTCATCTAAGTCTGTGAAATCCAAGACCGAAAGTGACAAGAAGGTCACATTGATCAAGTCCACAACATATGAGGAACCTAAATACAAGTTGCATCCCGAAATTGCTTCACAAATTAATCAAACACGTGCATTTTCTAGCATACCACCTAGGATTTTACTGGTACATGATATGTGCTTATATCCATTGCAAAATAATGAAATCAGAGATTTTGAACTACAGTCAACTTACCAGGAGCTGAGCGAGAATGGAAAGCTCAAGGATGAGCACAAACACCTGGAAGTCAAAGGATTGACTAATACCCTACATTTCTTGAGGGAGTTTAAGTCTGAATGGATTATGGTTTTACTTACCTGCGTTCATGAAGGTAAAATGTGGTTGGATGAACCGGTCAAAATATCTAAGGATATCATTCACGTGGTTACTAGACACCCCACGAGTGACCAGGCGAAGGCTATAATGAATGCATAGAGAGCCAAAATTGAGAAGCTTATAGGAGCCAAGTGGGATGGCTAAGGAATGAGAGTTAATACCATCATTGATTTAGAAGCAAGGTTTGGAGCCTATGCCATTGGCTATAAAAATTTTCAATCTAGCTGGCCCAACAACGTCCCATGTGGAGTGGTAGATATAAATTATAAGATTGTCAAGAAAGGTCTACAGTTGGACCTTGCCAAGTTGTTGTTGAAACAACTAGAGGAAAACATGAGAACCATTTAGGTAGCAAAGACAAATACATGTAAGTTTGGTTTATTACTAGTCGATAATGTAGAATGGGATGTCAGCCGACCAGTTATTATGCAAATAAATGAGTTTATCAAGAATCTAGGTTAGAATTTTGTGATTCTCGTGGATGACTATTTTAGAAAGTTTAAGGATAGAATGCACAAAAGGAGAAGGATACCAGGTCAGTTAGTTGAGAAACACAAGGAAGATATATGTTTTCTAGTGGATACCGACACTACTTTGATCAAGGAAATTGAGCCAAGAACTGCTTGGCTACCTCCAATGGGATATGAACTGGATATTGACTGAGCCTCTAGGTCAATAAAGGCACTATTGGCTGAGCCCAAAGATCCTAAAGCTACTAGGTTTGGAACCTATGAGGAAGCAAAATTGAGGATAAAAATGGATCTAGTCGGAGTAAAAGTTAACAGAAAATCTAAGAAAATGATGGAAACTTTGGTAAAACAATTCAAAGAAATGAAGAAGGAGAAGAATCAATAGATAAATCGGTTGAAGAAGAAACCGAGGAAAAAATTCTAATTGGGAATAATGAACATGAGGAGGAAATTAAATCATATAAAGAACTTCAAGTTGAACTGGTAAAGGCCACAGGGAAGACAAAAAAAATTGAGATACCTACATAAGAGAGGAAAAGATCCTCTACAACCACTTCTCCACCTCTGAAGAAAGGAATTGCAAAAATCACAAGGCCTTCTCCCACAAAAACTTATCAGAAGAAGAAAAGAGGTGCACAAGTCACCACCGAGCAACCAAAGAATAGGAGAAGAATCATAAGAGAAAAAGATGATGTAGACTCGGAGGAAGAAGATGATACAAGTAAGTTTAAAGTTGTTGTAAATAAGAGTCAATTTATTGATGAGTTAGTTAATAACATAAAAGAAACAGGTAGACTAGGTCACCCTAAAATGAATCGGTATGCACATATGTCGACCGAGGATCAA
Source organism: Chamaecyparis obtusa (assembly GCA_027943335.1). Classification (NCBI taxonomy): domain Eukaryota; kingdom Viridiplantae; phylum Streptophyta; class Pinopsida; order Cupressales; family Cupressaceae; genus Chamaecyparis; species Chamaecyparis obtusa. The sequence goes on along the minus strand of BSBK01010569.1, from coordinate 130,386 downwards.
GAGAAACTAGAAAAGGCAATCATCCATATGATGATTAAATTTAAGAGACTACCTATTGAGTTTTTAAAATGTATCCCTAAGGAACTACATGATAAGGTATCGACAAGGTGGATACATTCCTTGCATATAGAAAATAAAATGAGGGAACATTCTTTAATTTTAGCAATGCCTACTCTTACAATTATCGAGATTGATGAGTTGATGAAACAATATGCCAATCGATTTTGGATGAAAGGTAGAGCACATAACATTCTGGCAGGTAAACATGAGGAAGTTCATGAGAATAGAAAACTATTATGGGCAAAAATTTTAGAATCCAAGGAAGAAGCAGATAAACTAGCATTGACTATAATTCCTGAGAAGAAAAGAAAAGGCAAAGGGAAAGGAGTACACTCTGATGATGCTAACATATCTATAAAGGAGCCAATTCATGTATCTAACACTGAGGTACAAGATGATACATATGCTAAGGACTTTTATCCAACTGGATATACTAAAGAGGATACACATGATTCTCTTGAGAAATTAGTAACAACTGAGATAGATGAAGTCTTAATTGAAGACATTACAAATGGAGATCTTGATGATGATGTTAAGACTAATGAAGACATCACTATGGCTATAGGTAATACCGAAGAAGATCAACCTACCGAGGAAGAAGCAGTAGATATACTAGGTAATTTGTCGATATTAGTACAAGCAATTGATATTTATACACAAGGGAAACCCAAGAATCCAACACCTGAGCAACAGAAGGACACAACTGATGGATAGGGTGCATAAGATAAAAAAGACACAAATGATCCTGAAAACAAAGATGCAGAAAGGAAAGAGCTTGATATAGAATCACATGTAGATACATATACAACAGACACCAAGCAAGAAGCCCAAGGACATGAAACCAAGACAACAGTCAAAGGGTAGGACATGGAAGAGAGTGTGTCTACTGAGAAAGAAAAGTCTAATCCAGAGACCAAATCTCTAGTACCATATGGGAAATATCCCACACCAGAGAAGAAGAAAAAGAAAAAACTGGTAAGGGTCCAATCACATTAAATGAAGTCATAGAAATCCCCACATGCGACTCGAGGACTTTAGACCCTGAAGCATTGAGAAGGTATGGTGAATTGTGCACAAGGAAGGATGCACATGAAAAACTAGGACAAGAAAGTGAAAATAAATAGGTCTTATAAGATGTTAGAGAAATTTTGATGCAAGTCATCCCTAATATCAATGTTGATGAGGAAACTTCCATCATTGATCAACTTGCTACTCTAACAAGCCACATAAATGCTCTAGATATAGATGCAAAGAAAAGAATTGAAGAAAGAGAAGAGGCCAATATACAGTTGAAGCTAGCTGAGAGAATAAGCTAGGAAGTGGTAATCAATAAAGTAAAGTTATCAGAGGTAATAACTCAGCTTGATGTAATTATTCAACAAGTTATTACAATTTTGCACAAATTATGCACTATAGACCACTTCACTATCGAGCTTAGTGAAAGGATACAAAAGTTAGATGAGGATATCAACATTAGTGCAAATAATCTTTTAACCAAGCCAAATGCATTTTATGAGAATTATGCTAAAGTTCAAGAAATCCAGTGGTTAAGATTATAATTGAGGAAGAAAGAAGGTACAATCAAAGATCAAGTAACCAAGCTTCATGCATAGTTACTTCCACACCTCAAGGTAATGCAATGACATGTGAATAAGGTAAAATATTTAGTTGCACCTTGGAGATATCAGTATTAGAAAATATTTTTGATATGCATGCACAAGTCGGATAAGAGCACATTTCTCTTGAGAATCTCAAAGAAGAATGGGAAAACCTCTTGGCTACATTGAAGAAAACCCATCAGAACATTTTTGACAAGTTGTGAGTACATTTTTGTCATTAATTTCAAAAAGGGGGAAACTATATGTATATGTATATTCTTGCATATATTATTGTATGTACTTAACACTAAGAGCATGCACAAAGGGGGAGTTCACCTAGATTCATATTTTTGGTTAAGTTCAAAATTTAAAAGTCGGTACATATACATAAAAGTTTTTGATACTAATGCCAAAGGGGGAGAATGTTTCTCCTAAAGAGCATTAATGGTTGTCATTAGTATCATTCAATCATATAGTTGATAAAGGAGACAAGACATGACAATCTCTCAATACACAGGGCCTATACATCGATCAAAACACAAGGCAGATCACCAAGTTAACAAAACATAGCTTTGATCGAGCACTCTTATCAAGCTAGATGGTCACTGAGTACTGAGCACAATAGTCACTGAGCATTCATATGAACCCAGCACCAGTAAATTATCGAGTGATGAATGCAGTATATACTGAGTGAAATAAGAAATGACATGGCAATTTGGAATGGCACAAACAACAAGGCAAATAGTTTACATTGATTAGAAAATGGTTTACACTGATTAGAAAATGGTTTACCAAGATTGAGACAAAATTTAATATGGATGTAATCATTAAATTATTAATGATTCCTATGTAATGTTGATCTAGGTTATTCATCTCTATCATTGATTTTAGGTCTTCTAAGATAGTGTCTAAACCCTAATTAGGTCAAGATCAGTTTGATATAAAATTTGTAAAGATGTCATTTTAACATGAATCACCACACATGAAGTAGTCACTGCATTGGAAGACATTAGAAGATCAAAAAGGGTTATGATTGACAAGCATTGATAGAAGATTCAATTTATCAGAAACAAAGGGATACTGAGCAGTATACAATGAAGAGATCAATCACATCAAGATGATAATAGATAAGTACTTTACAAATTTGAATCAAGCATGTTAAGTTTCTATTTACAGATCAATCCTACTGTTACTCTTTAACCATTGCAGTAGACTTTAAATGTCTTAACAAAGTGAACTTAACAATTCTTTTGTAAATCTCTTAACCGAGTGCACACTTAATTGTGTTGTTAAAATCCTCTAACTAGGTAGATCTAGCCGATCTCATTGTTACTCCTAATAGGGTAAGATCACCAGAAGTGATCAAAATCTTTGTAGCCTTAACCGACATACTTTGTTATTGCAGTAGTGAAGCTTTGTGGGTGTCATCCCCACCGCAATTTTTACCTTCTAACAAGGGTTTCTACGATACCAAAATACTTGAGTTATGTGTATGAAGTTTCATGAATGGTTTATTGATTAAATTACATGCATTTACATTTTAGTTATGTTTTGGATGTATGTTAAATACAATTGAAACTATTAGTTAGCGATATTCATATTTACAAAGATTTAGTTTGCAAATTTTTAAGAGTATCGACTCACCCCTTCCCTCTTAGTACACATCTTTCCATAATCCCAACAATTGGTATCATACCTAGTTATCTTGTTTTGGAATTTTAATCACTTAAGAGAAAAGATCTTAAGCATGGAAAGGTATAATCTTGATAAAACTATTGAGAATCATAAATTACAGTTGCATATCTACATTGAACAATTCAAGGAAGCCAAAGAGAAACTGAAAGAGTTACTGAGCTAGCATATAGTGTCTAATTTTTGAGAAGCAAACACCACTGCTAGAAAAGTCTTTTTGATAACTATGTAATTCAGCTCATAATATACCAACGTTATGATTATATAGTAGATTTATCTTTCATGGCCTTGATCATCATGTTGTGCAATAAAGGCTCCTAACGAAGAAGTAGTAGTTGATATGTAAAGAAACAATAGTTTATCTAGAATAGGGGCCATTAGTACGAGAGGAATTTCCAAGTACTCTTTGATATGTTGGAAGTTCTTCTCACAATCCTCATTCCATTTACAAGTTACACCCTTATGTAGAGTTTTAGTGAAGGGTTGTGCTTTATCGGTTAGCTGTGAGATAAATCTTCTTATTGATTGTAACTTGCCTTACAATGTTCTCATTTGATTGATATTCATAGGTGATTGCATTTCTAGTATATCTTTCACTTTAGAATTATCTACTTCAATACCTCGTGCTAAGACAATATGTCCTAAAAGTTTTTTTGAGGTAACCGCGAAGGCACACTTCTTTGGATTGAGTAATAGCTTGAACTGTTCCATTCTTGTGAAGATTTTATGAAATTCAACAAGGTGTGCACCTTGTGTAGTAGATTTAGCCAAGGTTTCATCCACATATTCTTCCATGTTCTTGTGCATCATGTGATGAAAGATAGTTGTCATTGCTCGTTGATATGATGCACAAACATTTTTCAGTATAAAGGGCATGATGTTCCAGTAGAAAGTGCCCCAAGCACAAGTGAATTTTGTCTTTTCTTGGTCTTCAAGTGCAATACATATTTTATTTAATCCAAAAAATCCACCCATTGAGGAATACATCCAGAATCCAACAGTAAGATCCCCAACCATGTCTATATTTGGTAGTGGGAAGTCATCTTTGGGACAAGATTTATTTAGGTCTTTGAAGTCTGTACATACCTGTATTGATTTTTCTTCTTTTGAAATATGTACAATGTTTGAGATCCATTCAACATATTCTATAACTTGTAACAATGTAGCTTTGAGTAACTTTTCCAATTTCGCCTTAACTAGTAATGTTATGTGAGGATGCATCTTTCTTAGTTTTTGTTTCATTGGTTTCACACCTGGTGCAATAGACAAGTGATGTATGATGAGATTTATTTCTAAGTTGAGCATGTTAGAATAAAACCATGAGAAATTAATCTTCTTCTATTTAAAGAACTGAATAAATTACTTCTTTTTATCCTCGAGAAAAGATTGTGCAAGATGTATAATTTGTGGATTTTTTATTGTTCCCAAGTTCACTTGTTGTGTAGGATTTATAAGCATTGAAGATCTTTCCTAAAAATGATCAGGGAGGATATCAAGTATTTCATCTGCAGGTGCCTTAGAGAGGTTTTCACCATTGGATATGTCTTTTATTTTTAGTTTTTTTTGGTTCTGACACTTCCATAGAGTGGTTTTCACCTTCAGATCACCTTTTCTTTTTCTTTTTACTTTTGTTTTTATGACTTTAAGATACTTGATATATTCCATCGTCATGCTACCACTCATTGTGCTGGTGGAAGATAGAAAGGGTTCAACAACATTGAGATAACGTGAAAGGTCATGATCGTTGGAGAATGATAAGAGGTTTACAGGCTTAATGGTGTTTTAGTCAATCAACTCAAAGTAGACAATAGGTAAGGAACCAATGGGATCAAGAGAAAAGATTCCAATATCATCACCATCATTCATGTATACTAAGGACAATTCAATAAAGTTGTCTTCTATAGAATTTTTTTGAGTGGGACTCATCGTAGGATCATTAGAGGATTTATGAGAAGTGTTCTACGAACCTAACTATATTGATCTAGTCCCAAAATGAAGATTAAGGCCTCGTTCAACCTCCTTTCTTTGGTGAATAAATCTCTACAGAGGGACCATCATAATCCTAGTTCTTGAACCAAAGTTCTAGTTGGAAATCTGAGGGAGAACTATAGGAGGAATATTGGTAGGAGAAACCTCCTCTTTAGATGCAGCTTGAGTAGGAGGTACTACAATAGGTTCAACAAATGGACAATCTGGATGATCATTTGGATCATGTTATGGGTTAGATCTCTCACCAATCTCAAAAGTGGAAGTAAAAGCGTACTTGTGAATTACATCAACTTCTATGTCTATCGTAGCATAGAACAATTGGTTTCATTCATACTCATTTGAGTCAGTTTGGCTACTAACATATTATCCCAAGTATTGGGCTAGAGTCATAGGATCCTCTTCATTATTGCTCTCTTGATTCACAACTTGTCTCTTAATTTCATCTAGATTGAGGTTGGTTTCATCAAATTGACTATCTTGAGTACAACTTCTTGATTGGGCATTTGGATGTTCATAGCTTGAGAGATTTTTCCATAATCCAACATAGGTATGCATGATGAACTAGGTTGTCTTATCTCTTTAGATAGATCTATGAATCGAGGTAGATCAAGGATGTGTATAATACTGACAAGTTATCCCCATTTAGGGGGTCTTTCCTTCGTAGAGATCTCTTGGTATCGTCTAACTTCTTGCAATGTGACTGAATCATGCTCATTAATTTGTTCATCTGTTATAGTCTCTTCAATGTTTCCCTCAATAGGATGATCTATAGGTATATGTAGAAATATTTCATAAGTCCTAGGGATATCATCCTCATCCTCGCATCAGATTCTCCAAGTAAATCAAATATAGGGCCATTCACAGAGGATGGATTAAATTTTTTCTCACAATACCCTACCCCACTTTTATTCTCAAGGTTACAAAATTCAGCACGTAAGGGTTTAGTAAGGCTTTTTCCTTTTCCAAGAGGACTTTTCCCATTATATCGGATTTTTTATAAGAGTTGGTAGCCTACACCATATTTCTTAGGAAAAATTTCAGCATGTTTCACTTCCTAGTCTTGTTCTTCTCTGTATAGCCATTAAAGGACTACCTTATCCTCATTCTCCTCAGCAAGGGAATTTTGTGCTTTCACCATACAAGTGGCTTTGTGAATCTCAAGAGTGGATGTACTAGAAGGTTGGAAAGAAGATGATGGCCTACCATAAGATTGAGGTGATATGGGAAGGTTAATCATAGAACATGAGGTGTCTTGCGTGTATTCTCCAATTCAATTTTCTTTCATGCTTAGCTTATTTCCAAGTTCATTGTGTATATCCTATCTTGAGTTCTCAGCCTCTTGGTTCCTTAGGGCATTTTTATTATATGGAACCATGCTTTCAATTTTCTTGACATTGTTGCAAGTATATGCTCAGTTTGAAGGAATAGTGACCTCAATTCTATTATGGGGAAATTTGACACGTTGATGATACGTCGATGGTATTGCCTACATTTCATGTATCCACAGTCTACCAAGAAGTATATTGTAGGAAAGTAGAAGTTGTAAGACTTGAAAAATGACATCCCTTTGAATGAGACCAACTCAAATGTGTAAGACCACGATCCCTTTAGAAGAGGGTTCCTCTTCATGATATGTTTTAATTATGATTTCCTTTTGGGATCAATAGCATGATCTGAGAAGCCAAGTGCCTTAACCAAATTGAACGTACATATATTCAAACCTAATTCTCCATCTATCAAGATGCATTTTACTCTATGCTTATGTATAAGTACTTCAATGTGGAGAGGCTAGTTGTGAGGATGACTAATAGATTCATCATCTTATTTTGAAAAGGTCAAATAGTGTGGGGAAGAAAGATGACCAACCATGGATTGGAATTTGTCTGTGTTCAGGTCCTTAGAAATATTATCTACTAGATGGGTTGATCAAGAATCTCTCGATATGTAGGAGAGATTTTAAGTAGTTTGAGAATTAATATCTGAGCTAACCTGCATTGAAGCAGATCAACTAGATTGTAGTTATGTGTTGAAGATGTTATTGCTTTTATTGTTTTAGACCCTTGGGTCCCTGGTTATTTTGAAGAGGAGGAGGAAGAACCCACCCCTTGCAAGGTGACCTTTCCTTAGGATCGAGTCACTGGGTCAGAAGATTCAACTTGAGTCTTGCTCTTGATCTTAATAATGTTAATAGTGTGGTCATAAGACTCAAGCATGTAGATCACATTGTTATTGTCAGAGTAAGTGTTCCCCACCTTATTATATTTTGGCTTAGAAGATTCCTCCTTTTCAAAATTTTGAAAACGCTCTTTAGAGGCCTTATGATTAGTGTTCCTTTGAGGAGGGTCAATCATAATACTCTGATTATCAACCAAATCCTGGATTAAATGCTTGAGCTTCATGCAATAATTAGTATTATGGCCCTTGTTGTGATGATATTAACATTAGTGGTTATTGTTCCACCACTTAGGCTTAATCTCAAGATCATAGGGTTTTGAATTATCAGGAAATGTGATGATCTTATTAGCAAAAAATGTCTTGAGAGCATTCTTAAGAGACTCTCCAAGTGGAGTAAAATCTTGCTTAGGTCTAGGCATCTAAGGTCTATCCCTATTACCCTCAAGTTTAGAGCTTGATTGAGTACTCTTATTAGCCTTTTATTCTTGAATACTAGTGGAGAGGTTGAATGTTGGATCTTTTAGTTTGCCAGAAGTAGATGCGAAAGTCATACCCACAATTCCATCACTGATAACATCCTTAGTATTAGTCCAAAAATTTATGCCTATCCTTATTATGGTGATTTTTAGAATAATATTTATGGTCTTTATGTTGGGGGGTAATATCTCCCTTCTAAACAAGGACATCTTGTATGTGAATAGAAGAAGCCTCAACCAATTTATCAAAAGAGGTGTGAGTTTGCATTTGCAAAGCATAGTTCATTTTTGGGACCAGGGTATTTATAAATATGTCAATTTTTTCAGTCTTAGGAAGTTGACAAGGATACCTAGAAAACATCCTTCACCATCTCTAAAGGAATGGAATAAAGGGATCTCCAACACGTTGCTTTGTGTTGCATAGGTCAAGCATGGTAATAGTGTGAGAGATATTGTAAGAGTACTATTGGATGAACTTCTAAACAAGCTCATTGAAGGTCTTCATGCTAGGGGAAAGTGAGGTGAACCAACTCATAGCTTGACCACTGAGAATCCAAGCAAAGAGTCTCATGAGATAGATTTTTTCATGCTTGAATACCATGTTTAGAGCATAAAATTATCTCACATGATCCTGGGGACATTTGTTGCCATCATATTTTGTTGTATTTAGGAATTTCCACCTTGGGTGGAAAGTGTGGCATATAGAGGCCTTTGTCAAAGGGGAAAAGACATGTAGCTTAAAGTGAATACTTTTTGGATGATTGGTCCTTTTACTTTCTAAGTTGTGAGAGCTCACATTGAAAATCTAGGATTTATTTATTGAGGATTATGATAGGATATTCCTCTTCTTTGTGTATCAAACATTCTACATAAAAGTGGGAAGCTTTACACCCATAGAAGAAAGATGCATGAAGTATTAGTCTTTTTCCTGATTCATAATGACTTGCATCACCTTATGGAAATGTTTATCTTCTTGGAGCTTTCTAATTTCTTCCTTGGTAGGTTCCCCATATGAAGAAGAATCAGAACCATGCTTATTAAAGTTTCTCTAATCATATGTTGAAATGTTGGTTTGATAATGATACTCAGTGTAGGTGAATGATATTGATTGGTAGATAGGGGTTTGATGCAAAGGTTCCTCATGAAAGGATGGTCTAGGGATATTGTTAACATATTTCCCTTTTGGATCAACGATATCCTTTTGGTAATGGCTATGAGTTATAATTGGCATGGAAGATGAGATTGCAAATTTGATAGTAACAAGGTTACTAAGCTAATCTTAGAAGATCTAGGTAATAATAGCTATGTATCAAGGATAGGTAGAAAAGGTAGTTGAAACAAGGTGAAAGGTATTGAAAATGAGGCTTGAATGGTTGCTAAGTGATACTTGTGACCAAGTTGATATAGATAAGAGAACTAAGTACAAGGCATTGTGAAAAATTTGAGCAAATTTTGATTTCAAATAAGATAGGATATTCGATACAAGAGCTAGAGCATTTTCAAGATCTTAAAATAGGAGAAAAGATGGATCAAATAAATAGAAAATAACCAATCAATTGTAAAATACCAATTTCAAATACGTAATTTGTTGATCTGAATGATAGAGAAGTTGAGAGAGGATAAAACAAAAAAGATGTCAAGATTTGAGGACTCTATGCAGACTCGATAACTAGTCAGGTACATATCGTATGATGAACTCCAACACTGGATGCAATGAAACTCCCAATAACATGTGATAATAAGGTGAGAGTAAATTTTGTTGTATGATTAAAATTAATGCTAGGTGTGATGAAGCGCTCATTTCATGCGATGAAATATTAGGCAAAATGATAGAATGCAGGAAAATGAAAATTTGCCACTATTTTTTTGAAACGCTTGACTAATTTGGACTGGTTTGACTTCAAATATGTGACAAATTTGAGTGTTCCTAGATCAGGTTAGAGTATTTGGAGGTAATCAATAGTATGATCAAATAAATGTCTCCAAATAATCCACCAAGGGACAAAGAAACCTTGGGGATATAACACTTGTGAAGTCTAAAAAGGTATTGCAATGTGTCAAAAGAATCAAGTGTATATTCACAATTATTTCCATGGGCCTCAACACATTCAAAAACAAATCAAGCAAAAACTACCTAAGGAATTTGGCTAGCATGAAAATATTTGCCCAAAACTTGGTATTCCTTTTCCTCACACAAAGTGATGTTGGCTTTTCTGAGGACTATGCACAATATGGATCGAAGGAAGAGACTCAATGCTCACATTGAAAAGGCTCCCCAAATGCCACATTCTTGTTTTAAAGCATCCAAGGGAATACATATGGTGAGTGTACTCTTTCGATGATCCAGGTAAGTCAACTTGGATCAATCCTTATACAAAGATTGTGACACTTTCAAAGGTGAATTAGGTAGCTTCTAACCAAGAGTGTTTACTAAGGGCATCCATTCACAACTATCCCTTGTAATTTCACATGCGTAATTAAGGCCTACAATAGTCTTTCAAGCAAGATTGAGACCTCTCAGCCCTAAACATTACCCTTACATATGTTCTTATTAGTCAAGTGAATGACTCAACATAGTTAAGAGCTACACCCTTGAGGCTTTAACCTCCAAGGAAAATATTTTATAGTGGGTTGGAAGAGTTGGCTTTTGCTTTGTCCCACTTGGGTCATTCCCGTGATATTTTTACCTCAACAATAGGCCATCTAAAGGTAAAATAAAAAAGAAAGTGGATAGATTAATGAAGGTCTAGATTTTTGATTCTCCACAAGAGAAAATAGTATACTCTCCTATTCCATATATTATCCCAAGCACATCAAGAACATATTCATTCACCCAAGATTCTTTTGCAAGTGATGAGTCAAGTAGGTCATGATTTCTGATCCAGCCTGTAGGAGGTGAAGAGCATACTCTCTTACTACCCAACTAGTAACAAGAAAAAGAAGCTTTGCTAGCTAAGCTAGATGCCTAAAAAATAAAATCTATGAAGTCACAATGTTTATTTGTATCTCCAAGGCAATCTCCAAAAAAAATCTCTTTTAGTAGTCTCAAGATATAACTTTGGGAAGCATCCTACAACCACAAAGCATTAGTCTCAAAATAATGCAATGATGATGATTTTGGCAAGTGAATTCTCTTTTAAATGCCCTACAAAACAAGTTATTACCTACAAAATAGAATGATTAGATAAAGATAAAGCAAAATCAAGCACAAAAATCTAGAAATGCAAGCAACTAGACCCTAAAAAATACTCTCTATTTTCATGCAACAAAACACAAAATTGACCATATTATCATACAATGAAACCCAATGAAATTTGAGATGAAACACAAGGTTGATGTATCTTACAATAGAACTCAAAACTTGGTACAATGAATCACCTTATGCCATATTATCATACGATTATACTCACAACTACACATGATGAAATTAGTATTGTACGATAATATGGAGTACCATGGTGCGATATTTGTCATAGTATCAAAAAATAAATAATAATAACCTGCAAGGCAAGGGGCAAAATTTTTATTCGAGCCCCACAGTGGGTGCCAAAAAATGTGTGGTTTAAAATTGGTATTAAACTGAAATGAAACCAACACTCAATAAACCATTAGCTAAAGAATTTAGCTACAAGAGTTCAAATCAAATGAACAAATAAACCCTCAAAAGAAGCTTATTGCTTCCTATTTGAAGTGAGTGTAATCCTTTATTACAATTCTCATTAGATCAACATGAAGGATTAGTGACTTGAATACTCCAAAATGGAAGATTTTAAACTATGAGTGAGATGAAAGACTTGAATTCAACACTCAAGATGATCTAGATATGTAATGCAAAGCTATAAAAGTAAATATGAAACTAGCCTATGAATGAAACTATGATGCAAGATTAAGTTAACCAGACCAATGCTATTATGGAAGCAAACTAGATTCAAAGCTAATTAATAATGCAAGATTACTCTACAAGATGAGCTAAACTAAGAATGTAAGATACATGGAAATAACACAAGCTCACTATAGTAGGATGAAAATGACAAGATATGGATATCACAAATGACCTAGATGGAACCCTTGAGCCAAGGAAGAACTTCCTTTTAAAGAAAAATGCCTCAAGAATGAAGGGTGGAGATTAAGAGGCAAAATATGTTAGGTAGAGATGAGTGGTGAAAGAGAGACCAATCCATGTGAGAGGATCCAAGAGTTTTTATTGGCCAAGCTTGATTGGATAATAAGAAAAAATAGAGAATCTCCTTTTAATTATCATTTAATCAAGATTAAGTTGCACACTTGTGTGGGAAATGTGTTTTAAAACAAAAAGTGCTAATACTTTATATTAAAAGTAAGTTTTTGACAATTGAATGATTTTTCAAGCTTTGACTTAGAAATGATTTAATTATGCAAGGGGGATTATCCAAGTTGCTTACATAATTATGTCTAGTAAATTATACCTTTGAGATTTAGAATTTTGCTTAAGGAAAATTGATCAAATTAGGGGCTTGGCTTTTACTAGACAACTTTTAGGTAATTAAAATTTTCAACACTTGAAAAAATGTATCTCTTGAAATGCACATGAATCCCCCTTACATAACTCCTCCTTTTATATACACATAATTTTTCACTAACCATTGACTCCCCCTTTGACAACAATGAAAAAGTTATGTAAAGAATACAAAAACTAAAAATGAATTATCAGTAAAGTAAATGCCAACTTATATTCTACTAAATACATAAACAAAGTTGGTCTCTAAGACCTTAAGATCATTTTACCATGTATTTTGTAGATTCTCTATGATTCCTATCTATCAATTTAACAGATAAGCTAGTTCTTCCAATGCATTTACAATGCTCATATCTGGTAAGGCTAAAAAAACTTCAATCTCCTTTATTACTTTTTGCAATATATCCATTTTGGGGATCAAATGACCGTGTAGCTCCAATAATTTTTCTACCCTGTTCTCTTGCTCATTATTGTAAGTTTTGAGCTTATGCTGAACAATGCTTACCAAAGCTCCAAAACTTGTTACAAAATGGTTCATTGGATCAAAATTGGCAACTAACTTCTTTAGGTCATGTTGAGCTTCAACTCTTTTATACTTAATATCTTGAATAAATATTGAAAAATCAAAAATTGTGGAAAGTATCTTACCACCTTCCTTCTATGCTTCCTTTAGCCTATTCACACCTACTACTAATGAACCCCTATCAAGTGTAATTGACTGTACCAATTTCTCTGATCCTTTCTTCTCATAGTCCTTTTGCTTTGCATAACTACATCTTCAATACTTTGCATTTTTTCTCCTAAAACTATCAATAGTTTATCCAATTAATCAATAGGTGTATCATCTGAGTCATAATCAATCTCAGGCACCAAATCAAATAATGTCTCTTGTTGATTGGGTTACTTGTGTAGGTCTTTCTTCTGAGCCTTCATCTTTTCACTTTTAGCCTTAGACTTTATTTCCATAGCAATGTCCATAAGTTTATTAGGGCTCAAGGAACACAAATCAATTGGCCCTTGAATAGCTGGAATATCATCTTCATCTTCTTCATCCAAACTTGGCTTAATAGTAGACATGGACTCTAAAAATGTTACCTATCCTTTGTCCTTGTCCGCAATCCCTTCCCTTTATTTTTGTTTGTTCTCATTTCCTCTAGTTATATCTCCTATCAGTACTTGTTGCTGATCTCCAATTAATGCATTCATTATGGTATCACCAGTCATAACATATTTCATGACTTGTTCTATCTATATATTCTTTGGAGAATCCACCTATTCTTCTTTAGTAACCATGGAATCTTCAAGAACATTCAAGATGTGAATATAATCTATGATGACTTAAACACCATCAATCTTCCATCCTCTATCCATATGAGATATCCGTGGCTCATCATGTTCATGTTCTTCTACTTTTTCTTGTTCTTCAAGACCCAAAAAATTCTTCAAGATAGCCTCTTTTTCTTCTTAAACTAATTGAGATTCACCATTGAGTAACCTTGTCAACCTTTTCTTGGTCTTGAATGCCCGTCTAATTTTCCCAATAATCTCTTTGACTTCCTCATGTGACATCTCTAGTTGTAATTGGACTAAAACATATTCTATCAATTCTTTATCTTTCTTTAATGTAGCAAGACACCTAACTTCAATCTTGTTTTACAAAGATATGGGGATCTATCCTTTCAAATCAATAAGATATTTTATCAGTTTATTCATACTGAATACAATTGCATCCTCAATTTACTTCTACTCTTATTTATTAAGTTTAGCATAATGCCTCTTTACATCAACTAATATGCCCCACTTTCTAACTTTATTCACTATTTTTCTACATGAATAACAAATTTACTAACCTCAACATGCTTAATAGATTTCATTTTTGGGGAACCAACCACCTCATATTTATTACTACTTGCCTTCATCTCCTTATGAGCACCATTAGATTCACTTCCTTATGTCTCCTCACTCATTTCACTACATTTGTAGGTTCTTTGTGCTTGTTCCTTATTTCTCTTTCCAGTAACCTTCTTTTTTCCAACTATCTCCTTAACCTTTGCAGGCTTAGGTTGAGAAACCTCTACAAGTTTCTCTTTCTTCTTCACTAGTATTTTTATAGGAGGATAGGATTTATTTCATTTCAAAGTTGTAGAACTCTTGTGATAGGATCACACTAATTTCCACACTTGGTTAGGACCAACCTAGGTTCCTAACTCACTAACTTACCAATATCTTGATTAGGATATCAAAATGTGTTATCTTGTCTCCTAATGACCTTTCCAAATGTACTCAATCATAATAAAACTCCACTCCCTCTAGGTGACCTATCAAGGTTCAAACCATGCCTTTCCCCCTCAATCTCTTTCCACCATACCAAGTGTGTTCAAACTCCTATGCAGTTTAGAATCTTGTAGGGGTGTGGAGGTTCTCATGTTAACTTTTTTATAGAGTTCTTGACTCATGATTATACGTATTTGATCTTCTCCTTTATTTATTTCATCAAACTATCTATTTTGGCCCTATAGCCCTTGAGCCCCAATTAGGCTTCCAACTCTGAGATTTTAGGCTTTTGTCCTAATTTAATCTTAAGGGCCTTCCAAAATAATATTGGATTATTCAATCATGTATGAAACCCTAAGAAATTTTGTGGGTCTTGGATCTTCATGCATCCGTACAGTACCCTATCCACATAGTGAGGGTTTAGAGAGGGTTTTAAGAGCTTCTTGGAATTCTCTGTTTAATGAATGGAAATGGTTGCAAAATAGATTGGAAGAGTCTCTACCTCTTCACTAGGAATATTTCTAGTCCCAATACACATCTTCAAATTCTTGGAATCACAATTTCTAGCCACCCTTGCAAGTAAACTCAATTTCAACTTCCTTGTTCCTAGCTGGGCATTAACAAAGCTCACCTAGGGAAAGGTCTAAAAATGAAAAAAAAATCATCTTCTAGCATCCATACAAACTATGTACACTGTACATTTAATCCAATTCCATTTTCCAAAAGGTGGTGATGAAAACACAACGGGATTCTATGGGGGGGGCCATTTTAAGACTGTTCCCTATGTACAAGCTAGTGAACTGGCTAAAGTAAAGAAATTAAAATAGAAAAAGCTAACCTAAATAAAAACTCACAAAACTTTACAAATATGAAGACATTTTTTTTATACAAACAATATTTTACAACAAAAATGCAATACTATTCCATTAAGTTCTACTGATGCAACATCAGAGTCAGATTGTGGTATAACTGTCTGAAAATGCACTTGATTACAATACCAAAAATGTTCTTCAAGGTATCCAACCTAGGGATTAAAGATTCAAGAGGGTTAAATAATCCTTTCCCATGTGTGTAAGGTGTTTGAGGTCTTCAAATGACCTAATTCCTTCATTTAGCCTTCTAGGACAAAAGTTGAGCAACTTTGCAAAGTTGCAAAAGTTGTCATGACAACTTTTTGACAACTTTGCAATTCTTGCTATCCAATGTGCTCTAACCTATCTAGAAGGAAGAGAAAAGATAACTTAGGACAATTTAGGATTAATTTTCCTTACTCCACACATTTTGGAGTCTTTAAGCATCTTGGACCTAGTTTCACCTACCTAGGTTCCTCAACCAACCAAGTACACCCTAAGACTAATTAAGACTCAAACTTCACAAACTTAATCACCAATCTAAAAATCCAAAAAGAATCTCTAGGATTCTTTCCTAACTAATTGAATTTTCCAAAGTTAGTATAGGAAAAAATTGGTTAAGGCACTTGACTAGTACCTTAGGTGCTCTTGCACCATCTTGGTTTGTCTACCGATTGTTGCAAAAATAAATTCTACTTCTTCCTCTTCTACCACTACTATAGAGGCACCTGCTTGTTCTTCTTCAAACTTAGCTCTTTCTTTATCTATCATCTCCTTGGTGAAACCTTTCATTAATGCATATTCCTCCACTTCCTTTCTTATCTTCTTCTCCACCATTGGTTTGGACAATTGACTATAAACCTCTATATTCTTCTCATCAAAAGTTCCAAATCTAGGAACATTGGGATCTACTGTCATTGAAAATAAATTATATGCATAAATAGTTAGGATATCAACCTCAACCTCATAACCAATAGGCATGACCCATGAGGTCCTTGATTCAACAACTTCCATGAGGCATGTATCAGTATTCACCATGAAATAGATGGTATCCTTGTATTTATCCACTATTTCAGATGGAATTCTCTATCTCTGATGCATCTTCTTCTGAAACTCCTTAAAGTAAACCCATACTTCACCTATGAACTTGCTGTCAAGAACTCTAATACAGTTCCTGATTTGGATTACAACTGGTGTACCCATAGTCCAAGTAATGTTTCCAATACTGGGAAATAAAAATTAGAAATAAAATTATAGTCCCATAAGTACTTGATCAAATCTGAATATTTTTTTCCTATCTTTGTTTATCTTCTCCATGTTAAGAAGTATTTTCTCTCTCATTGCTTCACACAAGTCATAATTATCATTATCCTTAATCATTTGATATTTAGTATGAATAGAAGTTCTAGGAATATTATTCAATCTACTAGAATCTTAAACTTTGTATCCTTTTACCATCACAACAAACTTCACCTCTGGGTCAATGATCTCATTAACCATCACTGCCTGTTTATCCCATTTTGATCCAATCAACCTGATAACTTCCTCCTTTGGCATAGTCTTCAGTGCTGGTACATCTCCGACATCACACAACCTTATAACATCATGGATAGCTTCCTTTGTGATCTTATATGGATATTCAAGACACATGAACTGATCATGCACTCTGCTGAGAACATATTTGACTTGTTCATCATTAAAATCATCAGGAAAATCAATCACATAGACAAAAAACTTGTGTGAAACCCTCATATGTTCTTCCTTTAACATAAGATTATCACAAAGTACCTCATACTTCTTGACAATGGCACTAGAACCCAAAACCTCCAAATTTCAATGGATACATGCTCTAACATCTTTGACATGAAGCAAATTGTAGGGAATGCTGGATAGGGCACCTGCTAGATCATCCTCCATTGATTTAAATAGACACCTCTTGAATTCTGGTTGTGGCCTCTTAGCAATATCAACTAATCTAGATGTAGCCATTTCAAAATAATAGATTTGAGCTTAAGGAAATGAATAAACACCTTTTAGATTCCCACAACTAGGGTGTTTTCCATATACACTTGAACACCTTTTCATTTCCTTCACAAGATCTCAACAAACACACCTTCCGATAATCTTGATTGATGTATATTTCTTAAACAATGCTTCTGTCACTCTATCACCACTCTTTGAATGCGTGAAATGCATAAAGATACTCAAAACAACCTTTTATCTACAATCACATACTAGCATCAAATGCCCACTGGTTAAACATAACCATACACCATTCACTTCAAAAATATCACTTGCGATACTATGAGACTTTATGTTAATCAGAAAAATGTGACATTATACTTTCAAACATCATTATGCATCTAAATATGTAAATAAAACTTACCACACATACTTCTAGGGGTTCCAAAAATAGATCTAACAATGTTCTCTCCCCTAAGACAAAAATAGGATTTGTTATTTGATGAGTTCTCAACATCTAATGAAGATGTAGATCCTTCTGATGGTTTACTATCACTCTTTTTCACCAAATTTGATTCATTTGTTGGCAAGTTGTCTATACTAGTGTATATGACTTAATATAGTGTTGTCATTATGGCAACAAAGTCATATAGTGTTTTGGAGTCAGCACACTTGATGAGAAGATCAGAAATTGGCTCAGTGTTGAAGACTGGATAGTATATAGAGTACTTGAAGGTCAAAGCATCAGCACACGTGCATATAATAGAATTATGGTATGCACCCAAGAAGTTAAGTTGGTAACATTATATTCATGCTAAGTCTAAGAGCGCATGATCAAAATATTCAGTATGAGGAAGATACAGAGAGTTTAAGTTGCACAGACAGTGGATGCCAGAAAAGAACAAATCAAGCAACCAGCTATTGGTATTTTGGTCTGCAGTTATATTAATATGTTGTAAAGGCTATGTGCCTATTGTAATTAGGTTTCCGACATGTAATTATGTTTGTTTGTAAACATGCTTGAGCCAATTTAATTGGAAGCATTGTATGTAATTGGTTAAAGGGTTGACCTAGTTATTTGTTTTGTATGCGCATATAAATATTAGATGCGCCCATTGTAAGAAGTAAGAAAGTTGTTATAGAGTTGAGATAAGTAGAGCATAAGTGTACAAAGAGTTGATAGGATGTATTAGCGATTTTCAAGAGGTCAAAGCATCAGCGCATCAAAGGAACTAATCAGACAAACAATGTCACAGTGATAGTTCATCCAGAAGATATAGTGTGTATCTGAGATCAAAATGTTGTAGTCTTCACCACCTGAGAAGTGAGCTCTAGGAAAATGAGTCCACACCCCTAATAGGGTTATTGTAAAAGACTCCTAACAGGGTCTGAACCTTGACCAGGTCACTGTACTAAACATATTGTAAAGCAACTCCTAACAGGGTTAAGGATCTTCTAACAAGGATCATAAAACACTAGTACAAAATATTAGTGGGTGTCAATTCCCACTGGGGTTTTTACCTATTTGGGTTTCCTCGTAACCATATTGGTGTTATGTGTTGATTTCATGTTTCATGTTTATGTTGATATTCATTCCAATATTTAAGTATTCAAGTTCAGTTTAAAGAATAAAACAAAAAGATAAAATACAGAGAACACTGATTCACCCCCCCTCTTAGTGTTCCCATTCCTAACAATTGGTATCAGAGCTCTAGTCCTTAGCAAATAAGTTTAACCACTTGAGGAGATCATGGACAAAGCAAAAATGAAACATCTGAAAAGAAATCTTGAAGCTACTCTTGAAGACCTGGACATATTTGAAAAAGAAATTGAATAACTAAAAGAAAAAGTCAGTGATGCTCAAGTAGTCATCAAAAGGCTAAGAAAGGATTTGAAGGAATGTTCTACCAATGATTTAGGGATAATGATCAAGAAGCTGAATAAAGAAAATTCATCTCTGAAATAACAGATTGAAGAATTGGATGATAAGTTGACTAAAAATCAGGAAGTCTATGATGAACATATCAAAGAGAACCTTCAACTCTGAAGAATTGAGGCAAGCAAACATGGAAATCTTGGAGCTAAGGAAAAACAAAAAAAGCTTGGAATCTGAATTAAAAGAGGCAAAGAATCACATTGATAAATTGCACACCAGTTCTGATTTGATAGAATCTCAGTTGTATGCAAGAAGAGTTAAAGGAGATACCAGATGTATTGGATACAATGAAGCACAAAATTAGATAGACAACATGCGAGAAAGAATGAAAGCACCAGAAGACACCTCAGATGCTAAGGAAACTAGAATTCATACTAAAGATCATGTTGAACCATCCAAGAATGAGTGCAAGCCAATAGATCGAACTTGTTATGCATGCAACAATCATGGACATATAGAAAGGAACTGTACAGAGGTAAGACCTTTCAATGGTTACTGTTATTCATGCAATAAATTTGGTCATAGAGCTATGAATTGTAAGACAAGTCAGAAGAACAAGACTCAACATAATCAGAGAAATTAGAATCAGGAAAATATAAGAAGTTCTCAGAATGTTACATGTTAGATATGTAACTATAATGGTCACTCTGCAAGATTATGTAAAATGGTGACCCATGTTAATGCACCGAGGAATATAAGGCCTCCATTAATTTGTCACTCTTGTAACAAGGTTGGACACATCTCAAAGTTTTTTAGATCAAGGATGCAAGGTCAAGAAAGCCCTAAAAAGCTCGAAGAACCAATATTGGAGACCGAAGGAGAAGTCAAGTTTGTGAAAGCTTCAGAGGATGCGAGCTTGATTTGGTCAGAGGTGAAGAAGGATAAGGTTGATGAGAATGTATTGGATGCATCCACAGTGGACACACCCTCTACATCAGGATGAATGGCCCTTCGAGTCATAGGGGGAGCTAATTTAGCTCTAGACCCCTGCGCAACCGGTATACTCACCCTCAGAGTATGCACCTTTGGACTTAAGATTTTGGAGACTAATAGATCCTATGTGCAAGAGCGCACTAGCTATCATTATTTGCAGAATGAAAGTTAAAAATTTTCAGTGACAACCTAGTTTACGCAGCAAGCATTAATGGCAAAATTTCTACTTTAAAGTACATAGAAGTTTGTAGATCTCTCATTACATTCAAATTCAGAGAAATTGAAGAGCAGAAGAGCCCTAGAATTTGATTGTGAAGGATTGTAGATTGATTCATTACTGATTTGCAGTGCATTTGATTGGTTGCAGAAACCCTAGTTCATCATGCTGAATTAGAAGTCCTTAAGATTATTTGAAAAATGATACTCAAGTAAGTAATGGATACTCCCATTGTATTTGATGTGGTGGAAAAGAAGAGATATGTGTTTAAAAGACATTCAAGGTTAAGATGTAGATGAGATATAGAATACCAGAGTATTATAGAGAAATATAAAGATAGTATTTGTTTCATGGTTGAGACTGATACAACATGCATTGAGGCAGTTGAGCCAAGAACAAAGTGGATCCATCCACTTGGATATGAGGTTGATGAACAAGTCCTAGAATCATATGCACAAGTACTGTTATCAGCACCTAAAGAACCTAATGAGAACTTATGAAGAGAAAACAAGAGAAGTTGATGCAGTTTTGAACAACGCAACAATAAAAAGGAAGGTTGCCAAGGTTACTTCAGAGATTTTGAGAATTCATGGAGTATCACAAGAAGATTTAGACAAAGCAAGGCAAGATAAGATTGCTTTGGAAATAGAGAGTGCAACTACAACAAAGACAAAATCTGAGGATCCAAAGCTGAAGAAGGTGAAAATAGAGAAATCAGATGGCAAGAAGGGTAAAATAGATGATACCACTTTTGCGCCCAAGGAAACCATTAACCTTACTGCTCCTCCTGAGTATAGGTCAATGCCTAAGAGGAAGAAAGAGATTAGCATTGGTCATCCATCCTCATGAGTAACAAGGAACAAGAAGAACACTCAAGCACCCCCAGAAGTAAGCTTCAAACCTAGTCTCAATGTGTTAAGTACAAGGATTGTTGATGAAGGTAGAATTGATCAAGTAGGAAAGTTCTATGAGAAATGAAGTGAGATTGACAAATCAGAGATACATGGAATGATTGTTAAACATATGTTGAAATTTAAGAAGAAAGTCCTAGAATTGAAGACTACAATTCTAGATAATGTATGGAACATATTAGAATTCCAAAAGAGACAGGCCATTGAAGAGGACCTAAGGATAAGGGAAAAGATCTTAGATGAAACCCTCCCAGTATGCTCACTAGAAGAGAAGAAGTTATTGTTAGATCTGGTGAAGCCACATCTTAGAACCAAGTCAAGGACCCTGCATATAAAGGACAAAAACTATGATTTAGTTGCAAAGGAAACATATAAAGCCTTTGAGAAGGTCTTCATGAACAGGCACATGTATCCAACTACTGTGCCCACAACTCAAGTACCCATAATGGTTACAAAAGAGTCAGAGACCATTAATATACCATCTACAGGTCCACAAGATTTAGTGCATGCAATTGATGCATCCATAGAGGTAGATAAGTCTCCACCCATGACATCGACACTCAAGGATGATTCAATTTTCATTGACAATGTAAAAGTTACTATGGCGTTCACAGACATGGATTTGGACAAGTTTGAAGAAGCCTTTGTAAGCACTCAAGAGGCTGAGAACTTATGTAGTAACACTTCTCCTAATCAACAAGAAATATTGATTGAGGATATAACTGATAAAAAATAAGAAAAGAAAGAAGTAGAAAAAGAAATAGAAATAGAAAAAGAAGAAGAAAAGAAAGAAGAAGAAAAGATGGAAGAGGAGAAAGAAAAAGAAAAAGGAAATGAGCAATCTATTGAAATGCTAATTGAAGTAAAGCAAGAAGTAGAGGACAACATTCCTATCACTCCACCACCCTCAACAACATTGTTGTCAAGTTTGAAACCTGACACAACTAGTTTGGATTCATGGGGAGAGGAAGACCTGATCAAGTTCAATGTATTAGCTATGGAGAAGGCCAAGGAAAAATAGGTAATGAGGAATCCCATATTTGTTGAGTCAGTAAACATATTGAACAACTTGTTGTCTTCAGACAAGAAAATGTCCCAGATCAGTACAGTTGATGATGTTAGCAACATACTCATAGCTTTTAAAACTAACTTTGCTAGCTTGGAAAAATCTGCATCTCAAGTTGCAAAAGAGAAGTATAGAGAGAAAAGGCTCAGTGAATTGGTCAGTAACTTTACACATGACCTGAGCTCATTAAAGATTGGACAAGCATCATTGAAGGAGTTTGCAGCAAGTGGCAGAAAAATTATTGCTGACTGTATGGATCAGGACAAGCTTATTGATGACCATTTCAAGAAGATACAAGAAGCAGAAGATATGATAGAGAAAGTAAAGAAATTAGTGAAAGATCCATCCACTAATGTAAATATGTGCAATAATGTATATCAAGGACAACTTGAAAAGTTTGAGAAGGCTAAAAGGAGATGTCAAAATTAAGGGCTAGGCAAACTCAGCTTAGAAATGCTCTTGCGCCCTCACTAGATATACTCAATCAAAATATCAAGGAGATAGATGCCACCATGGTGACATATGATCATGGTCCTAGCATAGATTTGGAGAAGATGGAGAAGCTACAGTATGCATTATGCACCCATCTCCAGATTGTTAATTCACTGATTACATTTTGGAAGAAAGAGATCCAAAACTTATAGATTGCATATCCAGATGTTCTCTCACTATAAGTATTTGTAGATATACTTTTGAAACACCTTTTTCATTAATTTCAAAGGGGGAGTATGTATAGAATATGGAGTTATAGATATGTATAAGGGAGATATAAGATAAAAGTTTTTTGTATAAGAGATCAGTTAGCAACTATGCCATATTCCTTTGTTGCCATCAATGACAAAGGGGGAGATTTTTGGAAAGTTGTATATACTGGTGTATATGACTTAATATAGTGTTTTCATTATGGAAACAAAGTCATATAGTGATTTGGAGTCAGCGCGCTTGATGAGAAGATCAAAAATTGGCTCAGTGTTGAAGACTGGACAATATACAAAGTACCTGAAGGTTAGAGCATCATCACACATGCATATAATATAATTATGGTATGCACCCTAGAAGTTAAGTTGGTAACATCATATTCATGCTAATTCTAGGATCTCATGATCAGAAGATTCAATATGAGGAAGATACAGAGAGTTCAAGTTGCATAGATAGTGAATGCCAGAGAATAACAGAGCAAGCAACTGACTGTTGTTATTTTGGTTTGTGGTTATATTAATATGTTGTAAAGGATATGCACCTATTGTAATTAGGTTTTTGACATGTAATTATGTTTTTTTGTAAACATGCTTGATCCAATTTAATTGGAAGTGTTGTATGTAATCGGTTAAAGGGCCGACCTAGTTATTTGTTTTGTATGTGCATATAAATATTAGATGTGCCCATTGTAAGAAGTAAGAAAGTTGTTATAGAGTTGAGATAAGAAGAGAATAAGTGTGCAAAGAGTTGATATGATGTATTAGATCTTTTCAAGAGGTCAACACATCAGCGCATCAAAGGAACTAATCAGACAAACAATGTCATAGTGATAGTTCATCTAGAAGATATAGTGTGTATCTGAGATCAGAAGGTTGTAGCCTTCACCACTTGAGTAGTGAGCTCTAGGAAAGTGAGTCCACACCCCTAATAGGGTTATTGTAAAAGACTCCTAATAGGGTATGACCCTTTACCAGGTCAGTGTACTAAACATATTGTAAAGCAACTCCTAACAGGGTTAAGGATCTTCTAACAAGGATCATAAAACACTAGTACAAAATATTAGTGGGTGTCAATTCCCACTAGGGTTTTTACCTATTTGGGTTTCCCCATAACCATATTGGTGTTATTTGTTGATTTCATGTTTCATGTTTATGTTGATATTCATTTCAGTATTTAAGTATTCAAGTTAAGTTTAAAGAATAAAGCAAAAAGATAAAATACAAAGAACACTGATTCACCCCCCTCTCTTAGTGTTCCCATTCCTAACATCATATGCCTTCTAGTCTCATACAATGTTGCAATCTATTTTCCCTTTTGATCATTTGGCTGGTTAATTGGTTGATTTGCTCTATTTCTTCTTGACCTGCAAAACCTTGCAATATGTCCAATCTTGTGATAGTGAAAACATTCCATTCTGGTTTCTCTCCAAGGTCATGCATTACCTCTATTAGTTCTTATTTTGCAATTAATGGCCATGTGACCATAATTGTGACATTGGGAGCATGTAAAATTCCACCAGTTCTCATTCTGATAAGAACTTTACTAGTTCACATATGACCTTTGATTGGTCACTCTTGTATTGTACTCATCAGCTCTATGACCATACTTGTTACAATTATAAAAATAGATATCAAAATTACTAAATCTAGTCCTTCATACATTAGTGGTGTGTCCCACCTTGTGACAAATAGAACATATAGGAGTACTATGTCTACTTTTGAATACATTAGCAGTGTGTCCCACCTTGTGATAATTAAAGCACATAGGTTTTTAGGATTTATTACCAGGACTTCTTTTAGTTTCCTTTGGTGTAGACTTAAAACATCTTGCTTGGTCCTTTTAGTTCTGGAAGATTCACCAACGTCATAATTGGTATAGCCTAAGCTATGGCTCTCTCCATGAATTCTCTGATTCTTGATTTTCTCATCAAGATTTGCATAACTTTCATTGAATTTGTTTAGTAATTCATTTGTAGCCTTCAACTCACCTTTCAGTTTCTCATTCTCATTTTTTAGATTTTCATTTTCTATTAGGAATTCTTGCTTTTCTTCATTTGTTTCATGTAGATGTGCATGAAATGTACCAAATTCTTATTCATACTTGAAAATCTCATCTAGCTTAGCTTTTAGGGATTCTTCTACAACCTTTCTTTCTTCCATCTCTTGGCCCATTCTTATAGACAAAACTTCCAACTCTCTCTTTATACTCTTCTTGTCTTGATTCACCTACTCATTCTCCAAGGACATAGCCTTCAAGGCCTCAAATTCCTCAAATCCACTACACTATGATATTTGTTCAATAAGATCTTATCTCTTGGCTCTTGATTTCTTGATTTGTTCTTTCAACTACTCAATAAATTCTTCAACATTTAGAAGTTTCTTCTCAAGTTGTCTTTGATATCTCGCTGATCCCTCTATATTTTCCTTAAGGATCCTTCCCAAGTTGTTAGGCTTCTTTAAGGGTACTTGTCTATGATACCAATTGTTAGTGTTATAAGGAACTGAGAGGAGGGGGGATTAAATTAGTGGAACCAAATATCTTAAAACCTTTTTTAGAAACTTCCAAATTAACTAACATGCAAGTGATATTATAACTTAAAAGAAAAGAAAAATGAAACATCCATAATATGCAATAAGAACAACAATATTTTTCTCATGGAAACCCTTGGTTAGAGGGAAAAACCATCGTGGGAATTAGTACCCACAATTTTTCACTACTGTAACAATAAAATTTTCCCTATTAAAGGCATTACATCACCATATTAAGGGCATACCCGGTTAAGCGTATCTATAGCCCTCTTAAAAGCTATTAAAAAAAGCCCTGTTAGGAGCTATTCAATTAAGGGATTTTGAAAATCCTTTTGAGAATCACCTAGTTAGAGGATTTAATATTTAGACCTATTAGGATATTTCTCACCCTATTAGGAGTGACCCTGTTAAGGGATGTAACTTACAAACCTGTCAGGATTCAACAAGTGATGGTGATCTAGAAAATAGCACTCACTACTTGATCAATCTATTGTACTTCTACTTAATGTGTTGCTCAAAATATTCTTACACCTTTTCCCTAACTCTTTGAATCACCTTCATGCATTACAACCTTTTATATTATGATTTACATCTCCTTTTATAGACCTTTTTCTATGTCAGTAGAAACCCTAAAACATGTTACCAAATTCATCTTCTGAATCAACTAAAATAATTGAGCGAGCACACCAATTCATACTTTTGAATTCCTTGATGTTGGCCCTAAAAAACTCAATAATAAATTAAAACATACATTGAATTTTGCTCCATTGGTTTACTGATTTCATTAGACTTACTTTGCCAATACTTTGTTCTAGTCAATATCATTGGTTCTCTTCCTCAAATCTCTTCGTGTACTATGAATTAGCTGATGTGATTGTAGACATAGATTTATATGATACTGTTAATGCTTCCACATGAATCACATAACCTAAAACATCCAAAATCTTTATCACTGATCATCTGTTTCAAATATGAGTATCTTGCGACCGGTACACTTGAACGCTTAGTAACTTTAATTTGTTGATCCAATGCCTTGCTGGTATGACTAATCTATCACTCCTAGTATGCCTTGTTGCTAGCAATGAAAACACCACTTCAACACTTCATACTCTTGGACTCAAAAAACTTCATCAAAATTCCAACACTTACAATCTTTTGGTAAAGAGATTGTGAATATTTAGAGGCAACAAAATAATAATTTCACACTTGTTCAACCTCTATATTAGTCCTCATACCAATAAAATCAGTCAAGTAGACCACCTTATTATCCTAATAATCAATGCTAAAGACCAAATCTTAACTCAAGGTCTTATCAAGCTTATAATTTGAATGCTTTTAGACCTTCTAAAGATCTTGTTACCACTTAAAACAATATGGCCCAAGATTATGAGTGGTGCTCTCCATATAATAAACCACATAGCTAAAATACTTGTATAAATGGGATGATTGATCAAACATTAATGCTTCAAAATAGTCCAAGCATTTAGTCTAACGTGCCTCTTGAAGCTCCTATTTATAAACAAGAAGAACAACCAAGGGAGACCACTCCTAAATTGGAAAGGAGAGGATGTTTTTGGTGTTAATCAAGTTGGTCCCTCAATAGTAACCAACAAACACATAAAAATGAGATCTATAGATGAAGGGAAATAGTTTGATGGAGCTCAAACACATGTGCATCAAGTGCCACACATGAAACAAGGAGTTATTGGTCTATCTAATGCTAAGAATTTTTGAATTTTACCAAGAAGTCAGCCTTTGGAAAGAAAGGAACAACCCAATCCTCCAATTCAACTCACTCCCTTTGATGTTGATCTTGCTGCCCCTAAAGACCAAGTTAAACTAGGTACAACTCAATTTAATATCCTTGACAATATGAAGAAATAAAATGTATGAATCTCTATGTGGGATTCTTTTAGCATTCCCGACCCAAAGACCTTTTCCAATTATCTTTGTCTAATTTGAGTCTATCTAATGAGCCCAACAAAGAGAAGTCCAAAGTTGTCCTGACTAATACTACAGGAAATGGTAAGGAACAA
Source organism: Chamaecyparis obtusa (assembly GCA_027943335.1). Lineage (NCBI taxonomy): Eukaryota > Viridiplantae > Streptophyta > Pinopsida > Cupressales > Cupressaceae > Chamaecyparis > Chamaecyparis obtusa. The sequence continues at coordinate 102,488 of BSBK01010569.1, read as the reverse complement.
CAAGATTCAATAGTTAAGACACCTCCATTTTATGTCTCTTTGATCATAAGTGACCACCTAGTTAATAACTGCATGATTGACCAAGGTGCTAGTAGTTCAGTAATACCTAAACAAATTGTAGATAAGCTAGGGTATTGAGTATGAGTCACTTGAAAAGGGAATTGTAAAAATACATGAGATTTTTGTTAACACAATAGGATTCATTAGAGGGCTAAGTTTAACCTTACATGCATGTCCTAATTTATCAATACCACAAGATATTTATGTGATAGAGTTGCCTCCTTATTTTGCCATATATTTTTATAGGGATTTTATTGCTAAGAATGGTGGTTATTTTTCCTCTAAGTGGTCTCACATGCTCTTTAGGAATAGGCATGGAACCAAGATTACCATACAATTAGAACCCATTACTAAGGACCATATCAAGCCATACACCCCAAGTGTTATTAATGTTCCAACTACTGTCAATTGCACTATTCTTGATCATGAAGATTTTTCAACAGCTAAAGAGTCAAGAACAAAAGTTGATGACATACTTGATATACTTTTAGATGAATGGGAAGCTCAAAACCACTTGGTTTATCCATGTGAATAGCTAGAATAAGCTGACTTAGGTATATATTTAATGCAAGAGGTTGAATCTTTTATGCTTAACCTTGAAAAGAGTGCAGAACAACAATGTGGACAACATGATAATGAGGTTTGGGAGTTATTTTTGGATGGATCAAGGAGTAAGGTTGGTGCTTGTGGTGGATGCATGCTTGTTTCCCCAAGAGGTGAGAATTATTATTAAACTTATATATATATTTTCAGTTGCACTAATAACATTGCTAAGTATGAAGCCCTCATTCATAGCTTGAAATGGGAAAACATGAAAGGTATTAGCTATTTAAAAGTGTTTGGAGACAGTTAATTAGTAGTGAATCAGTTAATAAATATTAGTTTCACTAAGAATGATTTGCTTACAGCTTACAAGAATAAAGTATGGGACATCTTGGAAGGATTAAATGCATTTAATTTATTGTTTATACCAAGAAGTCAAAATAAACATGTTGATAGGTAAGATTCTTTAGGAGATGAATTTGGTATTCCAAAAGAAAATAGTAGTGGTAAAAATCATCAACATATTAAGATTGTTGTTAGGCATGTTGTTCTAGATAATAATGTTCATTGGCAAGTGTTTGATAGTGATAAAAAAATTATAAATTTCTTAAGACAAGAAGATGAATTGTCACATGAAAATAAAAAAATGGATAGAACAATAGTATGAAGACCAAGTTGTTCAATTGAAAATAAATAAGTTACCTAAGGGAATAGTAACCTTGGAGTCCATTTTTAATGTAGATAAGAAAGTGGGGAAGGAGAAGGCAAGTATGCATATTGAGCAAGATAACTATGAGGAAGTTGGAGTTCTTAAAGATAAGCTCCTTAAGCTTGAAAAAAATTATACCAAGGAAGATAAGAGTTGTTTATTAAACTTTGTCAAGAATATAGTAATATATTTTCTTAGGAATATGGTGATGTAAAAGGGTTTGATCCCCAACTTTCCCAACATACTAATGCAATTTAGTCTAATGATAAGCCTATAAGACAAAATAAAAGGCCTCCCAATCCTAAACTTGAGCCCCTGATGGTCAAAGGGTTGACTAAACTTATTGAGAGAAACATTATCTTTCCTATTAAACATACCTCTTGGGTAGCCAACTTAGTGCTGGTGAGGAAGAAGAGTGGAGAAATAAGGTTGTGTGTAGACTTTCATGACTTAAATAGAGCCTCATTGAAATATTTCCACCTTCTTCCCTCCATGGAACAAATCCTTCAAGTAGTTTTAGGTTCAAATAGATTTTCATTACTTGATGGATATTTAGGTTATAATCAGATTTTGGTGAAGGAGGAGGACCAATACAAGACAACCTTCACAACCAAATGGGGTACCATGGCCTACAAGAAAATTACTTTTAATTTTTCCAATGTTGGGGATACTTTTCAAAGTGCTATGGATATGGATTTTCAAGGATTGATGTACAAAACAATACTAGTTTATCTTGGTGATAGTGTTGTTTTTCTAAGGAAGTTAAAGATCATCTAATTCATTTGAAGCAAATTTTTGAAAGGTGTAGGGAGTTTGGGATTTCTCTCAATAAAAAAAACTGTGTATTTTTTTGTTCATGAATGTAAGTTTCTAGGTTATGTGGCATCCAAACATGGCATTAATATTGACCCTAAAAGAGTAAGTGTTATCTTGGCTCTCCCTTTACTATCACATAAGAAAGGCTTGCAAAGTTTCTTTGGCAAAATTAAATTTTTTAGGATATTTATTCTAGATGTTGTTGATTTATTGACTCCCCTAACGTAAATGTTGATAAAGAATGTGGTTTTTAGCTAGAAAAAAGAAGGAAAAAGGAGTTTCAAGCCATTAAGGAAGCATTGGAAACAACACCTACACTCCTATATCCTAATTTTTCTAAGGATTTTATTTTATATGCTTATGGAAATATTGATAGTATTTCTACCATGTTGGTACTATGTAATGATGAAGGTTTGGAACAACTTGTGGAATTCTTCAATCATGCACTTAAGGAATAAAAACTGAGGTATACGTTTGTAGAAAAATATGTGCTAGTTGTTATAAGAATCCTAAAGAAATTTAAGCATATGTTGTCAAATAATAAGATTATTTTAATGGATCTCAGCCAAGTGTGAAGGAATATTGGCTAAGAAAGGATTTGAGCGATAAGAGATTTGGTTGGATGACTAAGGTAATGGAATATGATGTTTAAATCAAGATAACTAAGTTGGTTAGGGTAAAAGGCCTATTTGAACAACTAGTTGATGGTGTAATCAGTTGTGAAGAGCATGAACAAGAAGCAGTTCTAGTATAACAAGATGAAAAGAAATCAATTGTTCTAGCTCCTATCACTAGTTGGGTGCAAGACATGGTTAATTTTTTGCAAAATTTTGAGTGTACTCATGGTTTGGATAAAGCCAAAAGATGGTATTATAGATTACAATCCATTCCTTATGTTCTTTTGAATGGTATGATTTTAAAGAATGATTTTAATGGCATATTGCTAAGATGTGTTGAAGATGATCAAATTATAAAGTGTTGCATCAGTTTCACAAAGGGTTAGATGGAAACCACTTTTCACCAAGAGTAAAAACTCTTAAGGTCATGAAAGGTGGCTATTATTGGCCTATTTTGTTCAAAGATGCACACTCATGGGTGGTGAAATGTAAAGAATGTGCCTTATTTGATGGAAAGGAAACATTAGTAGCTTTACCATTGCAGCCTATTCAAGTGGAGTATCTCTTTATGAAATGGGGGTTGGACTTCACTAGAGTCATAAATCCTTCATCCAATTCTAGTCACAAGTGGGCACTAATTTGAAATCATCCATGCAGGCTGATAGAATCACTCATAAAAAAGGTACAAGAAAGTCACCTTATATGATCGTCCATGGGAAGGAAACAAGACTACCTATTTCACTTGAGTTACCAATACTTGATTTAGTGAAATTGGACATGATTGAAGAGGGTCCTATGACAATAAGGTTATCTTAGTTAGTTGAGATAGAGGATACTAGAAGTGATGCCATGAGGAAGATAGAACAAAACCAAGCACATATGAAAAGGTCTTTTGACAAAAGGTCATCACCAAGGATATTCAAAGAGGGTGACATAGTGTTGAAATGGGATGAAATTAAAAGTAAACCTGGAAAACACTCCAAGTTTGATGCATCCTGAAGTGGACCTTATATTATCTCTAAGTGTAAACAATATATTGTCTTCCAGCTGTATAGATTGGGTGGTGACATGGAGCCAATCCTAGTCAATGGGTTTCAACTCAAGTATTGATTTTGAGGTATGATAAAAATTGTATACATTAGAGCATGTTTTAGGTGTCAAATAAGTGTTGTTGCATATAGTTTAGATGCATTTTTATTTCCTCTAAGTGTTATTATAGTTAATCAATTTGTTTTGATTTTTGGTAGGTGGAATAAGAAAGGTGTTTTTGTTGTTTCTATACTCATTATGTTCTATCAAGTAGGTATTCATCATTCATGGTAGTGAATTGATGTTTTCACTATCATAAATAGAAAATATTTTCTTAATGGAACTATAGTGAGTTAAAATAGTTTGCAAATTATGAGTTACAACTTTATAAAAGAGTGTTTTTTAAAAGTTTTATCAACATCTTGACTCTGTTCCCAATAGATAATTTTAGAAAACTAGTCTAGGATGCTTAGTAGGAAAGTGTTTAGTAGAGTTTGCAATAAATGTTACCTAATTTTTCTTTCAGATCAATCAGGTGGAGTTCGAGAAGTATTTACAACTAAAATGTAGGGTACATATTCAATTTTTCTAAGTGTTCTTTACAAGAAAGAGATGCTATCAAATGAATTTTAGATTTAATGCAAATGCTTTTACAAGAAAGAAGAATTACACAACTTTTCATAAAAAAATGTTTTCTTTGTTCATGATTTAAAAAGTATAATGTCTCACACAACTTGTGGGAGTAACTAATTTAATGCAACATAAAAGAAAACCTATACATTTATAAAAGAAAGCCCATGAAAGGAATATGGATTCGTAATTTCTTGAAGAACAAATCCCAAGATTGAACTATTGCATATCTTCAACTCCTTCCAGTCCACTATCCCAAAAATACGTGCAAGAGATGAGAGTAATTAGTGTTAGAGCTCAAGATGCCTAGTCATTTCATATACAACATCAATAAATGCATAGTTTTCTCTCATAATGTATTAACCACTTTTGTAGTCATCACATATATCAAAGAAAAGTAGAGAAACATCACCAATATCCATTAAATTATGAACTTACATTGTTAAATGTAACACATTTTTTCATTGTACAGGTATATGAATATTCTTATTGTTGATCTGCTCTAAATATTACAAGTATTACAACATGTGGAGTAAAATGGGCTTCTACAAGTGTTGAGCTCAACATGTTGTCCTCTTATGTTTTGATATAGATAAGAGTGTAGCGTCTCTATACTCATTATGTTCTATCAAGTAGGTATGTTCCATTCATAATAGCGAGTTAATTGGTTCACTATCACAAATAATGAACATCCACTCAATATAACATAATGAGTGAAAAGTAGTAGTAAGACATTATTACAAGCATTTCATAAAGACTCAAGGATATAGGACTATTGATATCAAATGATGAGTAAGGAAATTGCCATAAAAGTGACAACAAATAGTAAATATGTAGCAGGTAAGGTATAAAGGGGCAGATCCCAAGTATATATCATTGTCTAAATGCCGCCTAGACTGTCAAGATAGTCACAAGTGTGCCAAGACAATAAGAAACAAGGATGAATAGTGATGTAGTTTGTAAGGAAGATAAATAATGAGGAATAGAAGTACTAAATAGATCAGACAAATAACAATGGTCTAACCATCATGAGAAAATGATAGTCCTTGCAAGTCTTGAAAACATCAAATGATAAATATATAACATGCATAATGATAAAAACAATAATACTATTCATGATAAGGATTCACCAGCATTTGCATAACAATGTGAAGACAATTATTTCCAAGAAGAGTTGTCAATGCATAAATAAAGACTATCAATGATGTAGATATTTGCAAAATTATAGACTAAGAACAATACGAAGATCTAAAAAATCTAATGGTTTAAAAGGTATGCCACAATAGTAATATACAAAGAATCAAAGTGATTTGAAAATATTTTCTAGAAGGTTCATAAGGTTCATTTTTACAACATAAGGATCTTTCCACAATACTTAAAACCAAAAGGATTAAGATGTATTTACATTTACAAAATAAGAAAATACATAGATATGGATAAGATACAAAAGTAGTAATAGACAATGAGTTGTAGGTGCCAAAAGGATATTGTCATGATCAAATGACCAAGAGGATGAGAGCTCATAAAATCTTGAAGGCATTAAATTATAATATAATAGAATTAATTGTTTCAATATTTGTAGGCCTAAGGATGCATGAATAAACATTAAAATTAATGTCATGAGTCACAGTAAGAAGGAATGTAGTCCTAAATGTTTCAGGTTGCACTAGAGAAAGTGAGCCATGAAAATGTAGTTATAACTATAGACAGGGAAAAATTTAGAATAGGAATATGAAAAGATCAACCACAAAAAGCATAAAAATCACATTTAAATATCCTTAATCTTTAATGAAGCATTTTAAATAAAATTTGCATAAAAAGAAAATAACATGAAAACATAGAAATTTAAATTATGCAAACTCAATAGCACTCCATTGTTTTTCTTTCTCCTCCAAATTTGATATCAGTCTTTATTGACAATTGCACTAATATGACCAAAAAAGCAAGTATAAAAATGCAATAACAATGAAGATACTCGAATCATGGCTCACCAAATGAAGAAGAAGAAATCTAGTTAAATAGAAAAATGGCTTAAATATTGAACAATCACAAAGATGAAATGTACAATCAGAGGGAAAGAGGGAGCCAATAGACAATAATAAAATTAGATAATAAATCAAATTATCAAATTTCCCTCCAAAATCCAAAAGCCACATAAAAGGAAATCAGATTTAATTGTGAAATAAAATGAGAAAATGAAAAGCCATTTGAATATTTAAAATACTCAAACGTGAAATAAAGGATAAAAAGGCATAAATAAATAAAATCTATTTATGTCTAAAGGGGGACACATGGACATTAATTAATTGATTAATTCCCTAGAGACAACATTAGGAAATAATTAAATATTTGTTAAATTATTTAATCAAACATGCAAAAGATGCAACAAGATGACAAAAATAAATGTTAGAATGACAAAAAAATCAAAATAATTAAAAATGATAAAAAATGACCAAAAATAAAAAAAATATGGAAAAAAAATGGACAAAATTGAGCAAACTTGACCAAGGACATAAAATATGACAAAAAAAAGGAGACCCAAGGGCGATGACCATTTTTACGTGTCTACATTTTGCCTCTCTTTGAGACAATGCTATTCTGGATATTGTTTCAAAGAAAAAATAAAGACTACATTAAAAGAATGACTCAAACACAAAAAGCTGTGATGGTGCCCCCTCAAAACAAATGGGTGAAAAACTTGAAAAGAAGAGGCCATTTTTTTTTGAAAATAAAGCCAAGAACACAAGACCTAAACAAGACTGATCGGAAATATAAACAAGACAAGCCAAAAGGAAAACAAATCCAACTTGAAAGGACACAAGCCAAAGAAAAATGGAAAAATAAAAGAAAAATTAATCCTTGTTTTTTCTTTATTAGTGCATTGTTTGTCTTTTGTAGATCTTTTTGATATAGTAAATCAGATGTATCACATCATAACATATATGAAGTCAGAGAAATCTTATGATCCCTTTTAGATGACATCAAACATAATGAAGAAAAGGAACACCCTAATCCACCCTGAAACATATGCACATCATGGGTTGAGGTACATGCCCCAAAATTTCATGAGAACATCCCACAAACAGAAGACACATCCAAGATAAAGGATCATGAACCATCTTGCTTGCTTTCACCACTTGGTGGTATCCTTGAGTAGCATAGGAATATGATGAAAGATAAGTTCAATGAAAAATAGGACAAAGCCAAAATAAAAGATCATGAACCATCTTGAACACTCTCATCACTTAGTGATATCCTTGAGTAGCATAGGAACATGGTGTCAAATTGGAATCAATAAAAGATAAGACTTACTAAATCAAGCAAGCCAACAACCAGTTGGATCTAATTGCCAAAGTGGATAGTTTAATAATAATGATAATAATAATTATCAATGTGCTTGGTTTCAGGGAGGACACATCCTGTATAAGACACATGATAAAATAATGACAATGTCTAGTTTTGGGAAGGACACATCCCGTATAAGATAAAATGTCGATAGTAAAAATGACAAAAGACCAATTAATGATGTCAAGTTTGATCGAACTAATTTTTGACATGATTGGGTAGGTTGTCTATTGATGCATGATTCGTGAAGCATAGGGTTGTATGTCTTATGATCGTGTCTGCTGAAATATTTGCCTTGTCACAAAGTACAACTTATAGAAAACAAAATGAAATGAAATGATGAATGAAATGAGATGACATTGGCGTCGAGAATTGACAATTTATTGCTTTGGATTTTTAAATTTTTTTTTTGGATTTTGATATTTTTAAATTTTTTTGTTCATTTTTAAGGACTTTTTACATTTTAAAATATTTTTTTAAACCTTTATTTAATTTTTAAGGGATTTATTTAATTTTTATAATTTTTTTAGGACTTCAATGCTTGAGAAAGATGTTTTTGGTTTCTCCCAGTGTCTAGCAAGGCAGGGACATTATGAATGGGTGAATGGACTGATGGAATGACAATGGATGGAGGAAAGATGGTAGTAGCTTTGTAATGGCATTGAGGATGATTTGACTCCCAAGGACTATCCAATGAGGGGAGAGCATGTTCTTATTGCAAGTGATGACAAGTGGTGTACAAGAATGGACATGTCAAGAGGTTTTGAAAAAAAATGTTTTTGCATTTGACATCCTTATTTTACACCAATCAAGGGATGGATAAGAAATATGGATTTAAGGGTTGGATAAGGAAATGATAAGGAATAAAAGGAATGAAAATAGGATTAACAGTAAGGATTGGGATGGATAAGAAATATGGATTTAAGGGTTGGATAAGGAAATGATAAGGAATAAAAGGAATGCAAATAGGATTAACAGTAAGGACTGGAATGGATATGGGAAATGTAGAGTAGATAAAATACATTATGCTTATGAAGATCAAAGTGGGAAAAAGGGAAAACGTATGCAAAGAAGGATGATGGATATGAGGGATAAATGATAATGGAGGATGTGATAGATGGGATATGATATGATAACATGGATAAAACTTGCCCCCAAGCATGATATGATGGGGGAAAAAACCTACCCTCAACTATGGAACAAAATATGTTCATATATTACACATGACACCTATTTACTAGGTTTTCATCATGGCATTTTCCCAAAGCACCTATTTACTAGGTTTTCACTAGTGGACAAATATTCTCTCTCTCTCTCTCTCTCTCTCTCCCCTTTGTTGACTCTGACTTTTTTGGAAAAATAATGGATGCATGACATGAAATAAAGAAATGGATCAAACATATTACTCTTTGGATGATACTCTTGAATGATGAACAGTCTCACAATAGGTAGAGATAATCATGCCATTGTCTCTCTTAAGGGTAATATATCTATGCTATGGATTACCTATCCCCATGATGAAATGCATTTAAATTGTCAACCCAGGGACGTAGACTTGAAATGGAACAACACAGTTTGTGCACTAAGTTCCTTTAGGAGTCATAACACCTATGCTATAGGAAGATAAAATGCATGAAAGGAATCTATGCTATTGCTGCAGGAAAGTAAACACACTTGACTATTGAATAGAATTATTGCAGAAAACTTATGAAATGAATCTAAGCCTGTCTAACAACACAAAACATTCACTATACCCATCTCTGCAAATGCCACAGGAACAACCACAATGGAAATGCTGTAGGAGTAAAACAGTAACTCTATTTGAAAACAAGAAAAGTATAGGAAGAAAATCTATTCTAACTTAACCTAATCCACCTTCCAAGTGGTCCCCCTTGGTTGGCTTCTGCTAACTACTCAACACAAGAAATAATGCAAAATCACTCTTCCATTAAATTCTTCTTAACTGGTTACATAACAACTAAATAACTCATGAAGAACAAAATAGAGCAACTTCCACTATACTAAATACATAATTCTATCTTTTCTCCTTTTCTACTAAATTAGTCAAAATCCCTTTATATCAAGGATTGACGCTTATTGAAAACATAATAGAAAAGTCTCATTAAACCTCACCAAATATGGAGGAGATAAAACAACCACGACATAATACAATTACTGTTCACATCAAAATAACAGTTCTAAGGAAATATAGCAAGACTGATTCCCTATATTCTCTGGAACAAAACCTACTTCAAAGCATGACATATCCATCAAAACCATGCTGGATTCTCCCACCATGGTTGGTCTTCTAACACTCCTTCTTTAATGCAGTTGTGCTACTCTTCACACCACTCCTTGTTTACCTGAAAGGTTAGTAACATTCGGTACACATATGCAAGTCAACATTTTCAACTCCTACTTAAATGTTAGAACACAACTTGAAATAACTATATGAAGTACTCCATTATATTTATAATAGTCAGTTAAACATACCACTCAAGCTACCCATAGATTTTGTGGCTTTAGTTGTACTTAGCATAAGTTCACATAAGTATAAGTCATAAATGTTTTGTAAATGTTTGTCAGAGCATCAACAAAATATGAAGATTATAACAAAATTGAGGCAATAATTGGACTCATCAAATGATATGGAATAATGGACCATGGATATAAAGGTATGCTCAAATACATTGGTAGGGTAATGAAATTGATGGTTGGATGGAATATGATACAAATTTATGGAAACGACTAAACAAGATGGATGAACTGATGGAAAGTAGGTATTGGATAATGAAGGGGGTGTAAGAAGACTTGATTTTGCATGGATGGGAATATGGGAAAGATCAACATTGGAACACACCTTGAAGGTTGGTAGAGTGATGGAGGAAAAAAAATTAGAATTTTGGGATTTTTATGGATGAGTATCTATATGGATTTTGGGACATAAGGGCCCAAAATGCATTTGGATGATGAGAGACATTTAGATGGAGGGATATCAATTTCGGATGCTAGCTTTGGTTTTTCTTTAGGAAGTTGTGCTTTAAGGATCTCTTTGGGAATCCACATATTTTTAAATTTTTCTTTCTTTTGTGGTTCCTTAGAATGCAATGTTTGTAGAAGGGATTTAGGAACCCATATAGCCTTTGATATTTATTCTTTTGCTTAGTGGGCCTTTGTGGCCATTTGGATATTTATTTTTCTTTTTGGATCATATTTTGCTTTATTTTTACATGTTTATTAGACTGGACATGTTGATCCTTGACTGCATGTGGATTGTTGGGCTTAGATACTTTATGCTTGGCATCCAAATTGCTTGGAAATGAAATGAGATTCATGGATGGATGAGTGGAAGGTCCTAAAATATGTGTTCATTTTATAATCTTGACTCATGAAAGGACAAATAGGTTGTGAAATAATGGATGGGGAGATATATGGACCTAAGATGGATGGAAGAGTTGAAGGGGGTGGTCAATGTTTGAATTTAGATTTTGTATGGATACCAAAATATTGAGAATTTGGTATGTAGCCATGACCATTATGATTTTATTTGATATGGATAGGTTATAATATATCTTGATTGTGGATGCCTAACCCTTTGTCTTGATAGTGCATGCTTTAAAAACTACAAATGAGATACTTGTTGCTTTGGAAACATGGCATGGGTCAATTTTGAGGTAGACATGGTACAAAAGACATGATAGGAATGGGAAGTAAACCAAATCAAATATAAGTGGAGGAACCCTTTTGATCTATAGTGGGTTCATGAACATATTGAGTAGAAGAGTTGGAATCATGAGGGGGATCAAGAGATACAACATGTTCTTCATGTGGTGTAATAGGAGGAATAATGGGGTTGGAAAAATAGGATCTTCTGGTGGACATAGATGAATAAGACACGAGGATGAAGGGATAAAGGGATCTTGAGGAGGATCTAGAGGGATGATGATATCTTGTGGGGGACATTATGATAAATGAATACTTTGATCTTGACTTGGAAGGGGATCATAAATCTCCATATTAAGGATAATGTGATCTTGATCTTGGATGGAATTATTAGGAAGAATGGAAGGAATGTCATGATCTTGCTTAAGAAGTGGAAGGTCAATAAGACTTAGAAGGACACTTTTTTATTGGGAATGATGGGAACCCTCATTGATAGGATGGACATGGATGATAGGATTATCATTAAATTCTAAGAAAGTAGCATCGTGGTCAATAATTGTATTGGATTGGTCATTCTTGGGATCTTGATCTTGAATTATTTTAGGACTCATTTCTTCATGCTTTAAATAATCTTCTTGGCATAGGGTATGAATTGGAATACACATGGGGGACTTGGGGAAGGATTTAATGTTTTGATATGTGGGAGGTGAATTTTGAATGAGACTCATTGGAGTAGGTTTTTTTGGAAATGGATAGCATGGTGGTGGTGGCACTAGATGTAGGATTTTTGAATCATGGAAGGGATGTGTATTATGAGATGGGCTAGCTTGGAAATATATTATGGATAGCACTTGGGAGGTTCTATAATTTAATATACCATTTGATTGAGATGGTATAGATTTCTCAAGTGTGAAATTTCAAGGGTTGAAGGAATGGCGGGAGATATGGAGGCCAATTGAGGGAAAATTTATTGATGAGATATGGGTGCATCATTAGTGTAATTTATATGAAATGAGATATTTATATATATGGATAAATGATTGTGATCATGCTTAGATACAATTTAGCATGTATGACCCAAATTTTGAGGCAAATCTTTGAGATTTTGGTTTGTAATTCTTTCTTTATGAATGGTTTTGTTTGGTTGCAATGTTATAATTTAGCCTCACTCCACATGGATTTAAATTATGAACTTGACTCTATTTTATCTTGAAGGAGAATGACATATGTAATAGGGTCAATAAGAAATAATGATTCAATAGATTTATCAATTTCCTCTTGAGAAAATTATGCTAAAAGGTCATGATCATCTTGTGAGGACTCCAAAATCTAAGGATAATCAAGATTGAACAAGAGACTCTTTTTGATAATTCTAATGTAATTTGGGTTGGACATAATTATAACTTAGATGGAAACTTGACTCAATATGTGAGGAATTCAAATCTAAGGATGGTTGAGATCGAATATGTGACTCTTTTTGAGAATTTCAAGGTGATTTAGGTTGGACATAATTATAACCTGGGTGGAAACTTAATTGAACATGTGAGAAGGATCCTTTTCAGTCATGATATTTGTTCCCTTTATCAAAGTCAAATGAAAATGAGGAGATAGGTATAGGGATTTGGGAATAATTTCCAAAATTGGGTTTTTGTGGTGCTCCAAATAGATTCATATGCAATGATAGGGGTGAATTTATAGGTGGTCCTCTATTTGCATCATAATACATGCATTGTGTGGGATTAAATTCAAATGGTCTTGGGTTGAAATTGTCCATGGATGGTCATAAGGAATTTTCTCATCTCCTAGTAGCTAAAGACCTTGTTTCAACCATGGGTGTAGACCTATATGAGATATGCATAAGGGAAATGCCTAATATGATTCTAAAGGGGTGGAAGATAAAATGCAGCCTAAGGGAGATAAGGTGTACCCTATAACTCTAAGACATTTTGGATAATGCAAGTTAAATATGACCAATGAAATGGGAGGGGACCCTAAATGTGGTCTAATAAAATGAGGGAAAATGATAGTATGATAAATAAAAGACAATGAACTAAATGAAAACTAGGGGTAAGGACCAGATGAAAGGTAATTAAGGGGTATAGTAATTCCAAAAAGGTGATGAAAAAATGGTAACAAGGACAATGTTCTAAATGAAACCTAAGGTGATAAACTAAGAAAAGTGAAATGGATGATAAAAGAGGCTATGAAAGGATGGAATAAGGAAATGACAAAAGGGATGACCTTGGATGCAAGTGAGGAAACCTAAAGGAAATCTATGGAAAGTTGAAACAAAGCTGCAAGGTTTGAGTTCCTATGTTTTGAAAGGTTGGACAATGTTTTTGATCAAGGTTTGATAAATGTGTTTGTGTAAATGTTTGAAATTTTGGACAAGTGATTGTTGATTAGGAATGATGCTCCTAAGAGTCAATTTTTTTTATCATTAGTTTTATAGAAGTCATTATGTTTGTTAAAGTCATTCGATAAGGCATATAAGATGTGTCAGTAAGGAAAAGAATACATTCGATAAAAGGAATAAGTTAACAAGGAATTTCGGTGAAAAGAAAGAAAGTATAGACACTGAGTGAGGCATAAATGAGAACCAAGAACCAATTTCTACCGAGAACCTAACTAAGAAGAGAACCTAGTCACCGAGTTAAAGCAAACATATTACTGAGCAAAGTAGGATGAAACTAGATTAGATCTAAGTACATTGAATCTAGACACCGATTAGAAAACAATTTACAAATCTCAAGGAGATCAAATAAAAAAACATTGGAGATTGAAATATAATGATTACACATGATTCCAAAGTGAGTTTAGCCAATGGAATAATAGATGAAAGATGCATTGGAAGTGTACCCAATGCTAGCACCACTTGAAGATGAAGATTCTAGTAGTTGTAACACCGCTTCAAGAGTTGTATAAATAGACCAAAGAAGTATAGATTAGAATGATGGAGAATGTGGCTATGGTGATATGATTACATGAGAAGATTGCATGTATGAAGCATAATAGAGTATAAGGTGAATAAGAAGAGAAAGCCACCGAGTATCAGAGTATTGTAGAACAGATTTACCGAGTACTGAATTGTTTATGTGAAGGTTACACAATATGAGGTAATGAGATATTGAGTACATAGAGTTTGATACGAATTTGTTGATGCACATTTTACAAACACTTTGTGTTGCTGATTAAAAGTTAATCAAAATTGTATAAGTCTCTTAACCGAGCAGATCTTAATTGATCTTATGTATAAATCCTTTAACCAAGTACAATTTAGGTTAGAGTTGTGAAATCTCTTAACAGAGTAGACTTAGCAGTCTTAGAACTCTTAACCAGGTTAATACCTTTAACAGGGTAAGCTATCATAAATAACTAAGAATTGTATCTCTAACCAAGCAACTTTATTCCTGTAGTAGTGAAGTGTTGTGGACCTGTCATCCCCACCATAATTTTTATCCTCTAATAAGGATTTTTGCGATACCAAAATACATGTGTTATGTGTGATGTTTATTATATGTTTTATTTATTTTCATGTGATGAATGAAAAGGTTAAGTAATTAGTTAATGAATGTGAATAAGTTCATAAAAGTTTAAAAGTGATTTGAATTACTGATTCACCCTTCCCCTCTCAGTACTTACCTTTCCACACCTAAATCCAACAATTGGTATCAGAGCTTAGTCTCTTATTAAGAGGTTTAGTCACTTGAGAGGAAAGATATGGAAGGATGGAAAGCTACAAGTACAAAAGAATAATTTATAGTATGGAAACAAAGCTGAAGATGGCTAATGAGAAAATTGAATAATTGAGCAAAAAGTTGAAACATTCAATCAACAAAAGGAAAGAGCTTGCATTACAATTGAAGGACACTCAAGATCATGTTGAGGAACTTGAAGAAAAATCTGAGGGAAGCATGTCTAATGAATCTAATTCACTCATATTAGAATTATCTGAAAAGAATAAGAATCTAACTCATCAGGTCAAAACATTGAAAAGAGAACAAGAAGCACAGTCGGTAAGAATGTGTGAGATCACAGAACACAAAGGAAAAGTTGAGGATGACAAAAGAACTGCAAAAGAAGAGAGAAGGAAAATGAATACAATATTAGATGAGAAAGACATGAAAATCATGAGGTTGACACAAAATCACTATAACTTGATAGATCAACTTGTTATGGCAAATCAGGATGTTGCTAGGGGGTAAGTGCACAAAGATGGGGGACCAAAAAGGGGGTATAAGATGCCACTTTTTTCTTGAAATCAGAAAACTCTGAACTTCAACAAGAAATTGAAGATAGTTAGACTCAAAATTTTAAGATGCTACAAGAACAAGAGTTGTAATACTCTGAATCTAGTTCCTAAACTACTAATTTATTTTGAAAATGGTGCAGATTAAGGCCCTCAAAAAGGGGGAGCACAAAAAGTGGTCCTATTTTTTATGAAAAAACATAACATAGCATCTGATGTGCTCCCCCTAAAATGTTAACTTTTTTTTTGAATTTTTTTAATCGCTCCAGTAAGAAGTTAGGTAACACCATGTAGTCTATCCCAGATTTTTTTTCTAATTTTTTTTATGAAAGTATAATTTTTTATGAATTTACGAAGTGCACACATCCTAAAAATGTGAAATTTCGGTGTGCTCCCCCTAGAAATCATTTAAAACTAATCGAAAATCAAATTTTTTTTTTTTTAAAAAAAAAGTGTGTAGAATGGAGTCTAGTTTCTAAAAATGTAACTTGTTGCAAAATTCGATGAGCGAGCCAAAATCTATGCCCAAAATACTACACGTTGGTTTTTGACAAAAAATGGACATATACACAAAATAAATTAGAGATGAAAAACTTAACATAATCAGAATTCAAAATAAATTATATGCTTAGATCGCTAACAAAGAGATCTACAATATCACGTCGTCTGATTTTAATGTTATTGAACCATGAGTAAACTTGACGAGGAGCACACAAAAAAGAAGTCATTTTTTTATATGTCTGTTGGAAAACATGTCTCACGCCTATTTGAATCCTCCAAGCCTTTGGGTTGGATCTCCAAGGCAAATCCAAGCCTTAGGCTTGGTGGATTCCAATGTCTTTTAAAGCGCATGCACCCTATAGGGCATGTGCGCTATAGTGCGAGCGGGCTATTCAAACCTATGACTTCCATAGGGCATGCACGCTATAGCATGAACACCCTAGGAAAGTTGGTAAGATTGTAGAATTGAAATCTGAGAATGAACATTTGAAGAATAATCTGAAAGATGAGAAAGATGCTAATGAAATCATGAAAATAAATGAAGAAGTATGGAAGATTTTGGATGAACAAATGAAAAATCAAAGACAACCTAATGATACCTTTAGACTCGGTTTCAATGCAAATAGTACTATCAATAAGGGTGAGTCCTCCAAACAAGCAACCAACAAAGATAAATTTGCTACCCCACTGAAGCCTAAGAAGCCTACATGTTATCATTGTGGGAAACTAGGACATATAGATAACATCAACAAAAGCAATAGAGGTAATCAACCAAATTCTCCTTGATTTAAAGGTCATAGTTTTAATTGCAATAAGTATGAAGCAACTGAAGTTTGACACAAGGACAAATGAAGAGAAGGACAAAATAGAAGAAACAGTTATTGCCACACTGCATAAATTCAGGATGATACTAGTCGAAGTGGTACAATATCTAGAAGGAGAATTGTATAAGAAAATTGATGCCTTATGGAAATATGTTATTGCTACTGAAAAGGAGATGAGAGAGAGATAATTGGAAATCATAGTACCATACCTCACAAAGAGAGGAATAAAAGATACACTTAAGGAATACTTAGACATATTTCTAGTGAAAGGAAGAGCACTAAGCATAATGGTCGGTCAGTTGTAGGAATTTCAAAAGGATACCGATGATCTTTAGAGAAAGATGTTTTCCATTGAACAATCGACAATATAAGGTATAACTATTTAAGAAGATAAATCCAATCTAGTTGGATTGATAACTAATCGGGCATAGGTCATCATAGAAGACATTACTAAGAAAGACCCTGATGAAACAATGAAATAAGATGAGGATATCATGGCTACTGAGGCCATAGAGTCAGAAGCTATGGACATTGATGAATCAGATGCAACAAGATTTCTAACAAAAGAGTCAATAATTTTACAAGTTATGGACTTTCCTAAGATATAAGCGGTTATCCCAGAGATCACAAGAGGAAAGCCTACTACTGTTGAGACTCCTATTGAGCCAACAAAAGAGAATGATCCAAAAGAGACCGAAGAGAAGACCATTGAGACAAAGACAACTCAAGGTCAAAATACAGAGTCGGTGACCCCCACTGATACTACAGGACAACAAGAATAAGAAAATGATAAAGGAAAGGTAATAGAAAATTAAAGATAGAAGAAAATAAAGAGGAAAAACATGAAAAGCAAGAAGAAATAAAAAATAAGAAAGAAGAGAAGAGACAAGAGGAAAAGAAGAAGGAGAAGGAAGATAAGATTGAAGTAACTTAAACACAATTAGATGCAAATATGGCATCAAGTTCCAAGAGAAAGTCTAAGAAGAGGAAAGTAGAAAAATAGGTAGATATAAATTAAGTTATAGTCATATCAAAGGTTGACTATACTACTATGAGCTCTAAAGAACTTTTAGAGCTCGATGATTTGTTGAAAAGGAAAGCTGCACAAGACAAGCTCATAGCTAAAAAGCATAAGTATGATGTATTGGAAAAAATAAAGAGTATTTTAAATGAGATTATTCTAAAGGCTACAATAAATGAGAAGGAAAACATTTATAGTCAGTTAAAAGAATTGGTCAGTCAAATCAA
Source organism: Chamaecyparis obtusa (assembly GCA_027943335.1). Classification (NCBI taxonomy): domain Eukaryota; kingdom Viridiplantae; phylum Streptophyta; class Pinopsida; order Cupressales; family Cupressaceae; genus Chamaecyparis; species Chamaecyparis obtusa. The sequence continues at coordinate 84,254 of BSBK01010569.1, read as the reverse complement.
TCATCCAGGAACCAACACAATCAAATACTCGATGAAGGTTCACAAGAAAGACATGGAGACTAAGGTGATTGAAGAAGTTCTTCAATCGGTAGCATTGGACAAGGTAACTCTATCTAAGTTAAGCAATGCACTAGAAATAGAGCTTCAATCTATTCTTTCTATATTTCAGAAGATTTGTTTATTTTCAAACTTTACAAAGGAGATAAAGGATAAAGATGAAAATGTGGAAAAAGAGCTTACTGAGCTACTCTCAAAGATTTCCACCGAGCCCAAAACAATCACAAAATATTATGAGAAGCTCAAGAACCTAATGTGAGGGAAATTTGAAATAAGAAAGGAGGATAATCAAATAAGGATGGAACTTTTAGAACTTCAATCAGTTTTGCTCCCAAATATTAAATCACTGCAGAGGCAAATACAAAAAGAAAAAGATCTAGTGAGCACACCAGATGTTAGTGCCATGGGCAACATGGTGAGTCTAACTACAAATATCAGTGAACAAATAATAGTGTTTCAGATGCTACATGACACATGTAAGACATCATTTAAGGATGCACATGAGAAATATAAAGGTATTTTTGACAAGATACCCAAACTAGATACAAAGTAAATCAATTTTTTTGGTATTTTTGTTAAAAAAGGGGGAATATATCAAGTATATAAAGAGGGAATATATATATATACAAATAATAGTGTTTTAGATGCTACATGACACATGTAAGACATCATTTAAGGATGCACATGAGAAATATAAAGGTATTTTTGACAAGATACCCAAACTAGATACAAAGTAAATCAATTTTTTTGGTATTTTTGTTAAAAAAGGGGGAATATATCAAGTATATAAAGAGGGAATATATATATATATATATATATATATATATATATATATATATATATATATATATATATATATATATATATATATATATATATATATATATATATATATATATATATATATATATATATATATATATATATATATATATATATATATAGACACACACACACACAAGGGAATATATACAAAAGATTATGTATACAGTATGGAGATGTGCCAAAATTATTACTTCAGGGAGAGTAATAAGTTTTACTGGGGATGAGAAATAGATAAAGATAGAATTTTGTTTTATGACTCTGAAGATTTTGAAGGTTTTTAACAAACATACCAAACTGATGCCAAAGGGGGAGATTGATACTCCTAAGAGTCAATTTTGTGGTCATTAGTTTTATGGAAGTCATTATGTTTGTCAAAGTCAATCTGTAAGGTAGATAAGATGATTTGGTAAGGAAAAGAATGCATTCAGTAAAAGGAATAAGTTAACAAGGAATTTCGGTGAAAACAAAAATCAAGTATAGACACTGAGCGAGGAAGAACCTAGCACCGAGAACCAAGTTCTACCGAGAACCTAACCGAGAAGAGAACCTAGTCACCCAGTTAAAGAAAATGTATTACTGAGCAAAGAAGGCCGACACCAAATGAGATCTAAGTACATTGAATCCAGACACCGATTAGAAAATGGTTTACAAATCTTGAGGAGATCAAATAACAGAACATTGGAGATTGAAATCTAATGATTACACATGATTCCAAGGTGAGTTCAACCAATGGAAAAATGGATGAAATATGCATTGGAAGTGTATCCAATGCTAGCACCACTTGAAGATGAAGATTCTATAAGTTCTAACACCACTTCAAGAGTTGTATAAATATACTAGAGAAGTATAGATCATAATGATAGAGAATGTGGCTGTGGTGATATGAATACATGAGAAGATTTCATGTATGAAGAAGAAAAAAGTAGAAGGTGAATAAATAGAGAAAGCCACCGAGTATCAGAGTATTGAAAAACATATTTACCATGTACTGAATTATTTATGTGATGGTTACACAGCATGAGGTAATGAGATATTGAGCACATAGAGTCTGATAAGCATTTTTTGATGCAAATTTGACAGACATTTTGTATTGTTGATTAAAAGTTAATAAGAATTGTACAAGTCTCTTAACTGAGCAGATCTTAACAGATCTTATGTATAATCCTTTAATGGGTACAATTCTAAGATTAGAGTTGTGAAATCTCTTAACAGAGTAGACTTAGCAGTCTTAGAAATCTTAACTAGGTTAATATCTTTAACAAGGTAAGCTATCATAAATAGCTAAGCATTGTAGCTCTAACTGAGCAACTTTATTTCTATAGTAGTGAAGTGTTATGGGTGTCATCCCCACCATAGTTTTTATCCTCTAACAAGGATTTCTGTGATACCAAAATACATGTGTTATGTGTGATGTTTATTATATGTTTTATTTATTTTCATGTGATGAATGCAAAGGTTAAGTAATCAGTTAATGAATGTGAAGAAGTTCAAACAAGTTTAAAAGTGATTTGAATTACTGATTCACCCCTCCCCTCTTAGTACTTACCTTTCAACACCTAAATCCAACAAGGAATATGTTTTGTAAACACACGTCAAACAAAGCATTTTCTTATGAAAATGAAGACAAGCACAACCTATGGTTAGTAAAGGACAATACAAGTTGGGTTCCCACTGTGGAAAAATTTGAGTCACACTTATTCAAAGTAGATAGATTAGAAATTTGGTGGCATAGGCTCCCCCTTACAGTGCACTCACTTCTCAATCACAACAAACTTTGGATTCCAAGGGACATCACTTCCCAAGGAACTGCTATCTCTACTAAGAACTACGAGAATGTGGGATGAATCTAGAGGCTTGGGTGACCCCCTATGAAAAAAAATAGAAGGATTTGGGTCACTAAAATAATAGGTTTCTAGTAAGGACATCCATTCAAGTGGATATACTTACGATAGATTAGTGGTGTAGGAGCACCTAGGATCTTGGATAAGGTCCTACTCATTTTTGTCTTGTACTAACCCTAGCTAGGTCAGGATAGTTAGAGGTCCTAATTAGGATCTTGTTGGTTTGTTTAAGAGGTTTAGTCTTGGCTTAGTCCAATCTAGTACCTTGGTCTAGGTCTAAGAGTGAGTTAGTGGTTTTGAGATCCATTTTTGGCTTAGCATTGAGATTTGAGACAAAGGACTTATTTATGATAAGAAAATGTGGATATGGACCAAAAATGTATTTTATAAGGTTTATCAACCATTTGAAAATGTTTTGAGGTCATTGGACCTAAGGAGAGCAAGAAATCCAAAAGTTGTCAAAATGTTGTCATGACAACATTTGCAACTTTGAAAAGTTGCATGACAACATTTGTCTTGGCGAAGAAAAGGAGGTTTTTAGGGCATGGTCAGTGTTATGACCACTTGGACACATTAGTTCAAGGTATTTAATACCTTTTGAAGCCAAATCCTGAGGTTAGACATTAATACAAGTTTTTTTACAAGTTTTAGGATGATCACTGTACACTGGTTTTTAGAACACAGTCTATTTGTGAAATCAATGCAAAATATGTGAATGGATTGAATATCAAGTTTTGGCATTGGATTTTTGCATCTAGATTAGTTTTTTTTCATTTACATAGCTTAGGATTTCTTTCCCTGTATTTCTTTCAAGTTTTACTTATTGTTTTGTGAAGTAGCCAGTCACTGGCCTACCCAGGACTAAGGTGTGTTTCCATGGCTCCCACATGAAACCCTAATGTGAAATCATCACAAGGATTTGGGACATGTTAGGGGAGCCTATGTAAAATGTTCATAAAAATGGATAAGGCTTAGAAGTTTCATTGGCCATGAATGTAAGCAAGCCCTAGGCGAGCACAGTGAGCCCAATTAAGGAGCTTACACTTGTTATTGCATGTGTTGATGCAGGGGTTCGATGGTGGAACTAAGTTGAATTCATGGAGGGAGTCTTTGGAATCACATAGAGACCCTCCAAGGATATTGGGGTCTAAACAATCCAACCAAGGAGACTTTGAAGACAAGAAAGCCTGATTGGTTCAGGAAGCCCAATTAGCCCTAATATCCCTTAAATATAGGAAGGGCATGTATGGATAGTTTGAGGAGGAGAGACCTAAAAAATCTTAGATAAATATGAAAAGGTTATTAGAATCCATAATTATTTTGTGGTTTGTTCAGAGGCATTTCATTCAAATAGTCAAAAACCAATTAGGAAGACCTAGTTGAGGGCTATTAGGCTTAATAGGCTTTTTGAGACAAAAGGTGGAGATCGGTAACCTAGATCTTGACACCTTGGGATAGAGGGATCAAGATTTAACCAAGGAGGTTGAATGAAACATAATAATCATTGCAATACACCATGTTCATTTACAAGAGCCAAATAAGCCATTAAAGGAGAGCTAATGGAGAAGGGAAGATAAATGTAATTGAAGGTAGATACCCTAGTGAAGCACTAGAGAATGCCACCTTGCATGGAGGCATTGAGAAGTCCTAAACCAAGTAGGAGGGGACTTAGAAGATCATAGGAGTTAGTGGGATCTTGGTGGATTGGGATCTAGGAGGTTCCTAATCAAGATTAGTGCAAGTAAGCTATTTTGTATCTATTAGATTGCTATTAGAGCACACATGATTTGACTTGTGGGTGAATGTTGTAACCAAAAGAATCAATTGGGGAGTCTAAAATGGTGACTAATGAAGAGTTAGCCAGGAAAGTGGAGGATCAAGAAGAAGAGAACTGGATACTCAGTGAAATAATAGCTCAATTGGAAAAAAATTTGGATCAAGTAGATGAAAAGACTAAAGAAGTCAAGGACAAGTTAGAAGGAAAGAATAAAGAAATACCCCTAGATGATGAGGTCCCTGAACTAGACCCTGTCATTATAGAGGAACCATTCCTTAAAGCATTAAAGGTCCTAAGTGGGAAATATTTGGAGGGGGTAACCATATTTAGTGGGAAAATGGAACTAGAGGTAGTAATGGAATGGATTGAGGGTCTTGAAAACCATTTTGAATGTGATGGAATAACTGAGGCTCAAAAGGTAAGGGTAGGAAAAGAAAGACTTAGGGGGTCTACTCTCACTTGGTGGAATTTCATCCAAGATGATAGGGAGAAAGAAGGGAAGAAGCCTATAACTACATGGAAGGATATGGTGGCTATGACCAAAGAAGCATATGCCCTCGAGGACTATGAAATTAAGTTACAAAAGAAAAGACAAAGTCTTAGGAAAAAAGAACTAGATGTCAACTCATATGTTGAAAAGTTCCAAAGGTTGTGTATGAGATATAGATTGGTTGAAGATGAGAGTGTGAAGGTAGCTAGATATCTGAATGGCTTGAGGTGGAATATACAAGATGAGCTTAGTTTCTTGACTCCTACCATAGTCCAAAGATGCCATCAATTAGCCATCAAGGTGGAAGAGAAATTGAGAAAGAAACAAAACCCTAGCAGTAACAAAGGAAGAGGAAGAGGAAGAGATGGCAGGGGCCATAGAGGAGGCTTTGGAGGTAGAAGTGTGGAATGAAAGACCCACAAAGAGACCAAGTTGACAGAGGAACATGAAGGTGGATCAAAGGGAGGAGGCTACAATAGAGGTAGAGGTTCTAACAACAGTGGAAGAGGAAGGAAAAATGGTCAAGAGGGTCATATTTTGCCAATATGAAGTGCTACCACTACAACCAGTTAGGACATCCTGTTGGAAATTTGGCTGAGTTGATTACATAGATGTTGTCATTATGGAAACATATGATCCACATGAAGATCGCATAGGTCAGAGAGCAAGTATGACAGAGCGCATTGCAAATTTGTCTAAGTGTGAGATAATGTTTTTACCAGTGAACTTGGACACAATTTTTGTTTGCAACATTGACTGGAGTAAGTTCAGTGTTTGCGCACTTGAACATAGACTCTATGATGTCTATTGATTACCCATCTCAGAGCGCAAGTTAGTATGAAATGTATGGAAGAAGTTATGATAGTTTTACCGAAGACAGTGTGAAGCCGACAGGACATAATATGAAGACAGAACTAGTAAAGAGTTAAGGGATTTTTTTTTTTTATCAAAATAATGAATTAACAATATAAAGGGATGACATCCTAGATGTTAACTCTTGGATAGAGCTATTGGTATAAATGTAATTGTAATTGTAAAGTTAGATGAAGTATCAAGTAGTAGTAATGAAATGTAATGAAGCAGTGATATGATGCAAAGTATATGAAGCATATGTAATAGTGATAGTAAAAGAGCAACGAAGAGATATTGATGCAAGAAGTATAAGGTTATGTACCTTAACCTATTTTTTAATCAGTGTATATTGTACATTACTTGTTTGGGTAGTGGGCTCATCTGGTAATCACATTTTGTACTACAACTCCTAATAGGGTTGAGACATCTAACAAGGCCTATAGTCCCTTAATCAGGAATGATACACTATATGCTTGTAATAGACTCCTAATAGGGTCAACATCCTTAACATGATACTTTTGATTAGTGGATCTCTGTGGGAACCATTCCCACCGGGGTTTTCCCTTGGCCGGGGTTTCCTCGAGAACAAATAATGTGTTATGAGTTCTTTATTGTTATGCATGTTGTTTAGCTTCTTATGTTATGCATATATAAATATAATCTATTATATAGATATTTGAGCAAAAGATAAAGTTTGTAGAATACTGATTCGCCCCCCCTCTTAGTATTCCCTATTTCTAACAATTGGTATCAGAGCTTAGTTACTCGGAAAAGAATCATTCAAGGAAAGCCTAGAAGCTTGAGTAAGATCTCTATGGATATGGATCAACTTCAGAAGAATCTTGAAGAAGCTCTTGAACAGATTGACTTGCTTACTATTGAAAAAGATACTTTGAAAAGAAAGTATGATGACACAAAGAACCTCATTGAGAAATTGAAAAGCAAATTGGAAGATCTGAGATCTGAAAAGGAATCCAAAGTTTTTATTGAAGATTGTGATGACAATTTAGAAAAAGCAAATGAGATCCTTAAGCATGAACTGAAGATAGCAAATTTGAAGCTTAGTTTGAAAGATGGAAATGGAAAGAATGAAGCAAATCTGAAATCTGAGAATGAAAGTCTAAAGACTGAAAATGAAGGACTAAAATCTAAACTTTGTAAAGTAACATCTAAACTTGAGAAAGTCAATTTGCAGTATGATGAACTTGAGAAATACAATAAGATTGTGAAAGGTGAACTGACTCAATCCAAACAACAACTTGAAAGACTATATTCAACTAGTGAGAAGATTGATGAACAAATAACTTATCAAAAACCATTCTATGATAAGACTGGTCTTGGATTCAACACTTTTAAAGAAAATGATGAAGGTAAGGAACTAGATCTGAAGATATCTGAAAGCATAGATGAGAAGAAGCCTGATGAGATCAACAAATCTAAAGATATACCTAAAGAAGAAGAATCACCGAAGCAAGAGGAATCACCCAAAGGTATGTAAAGAGAATTCAAAGGTAGATGTTTTCCTTGTAATACTATTGGTCATATGAAGAGAGATTGCACATGTAAACAATTTAAACCTCTTAATGGTTATTGTTACAATTGTCATGGTTTTGGACATAGAGCTATTGAATGTAGGAAACCTAAATTTATTGAGAATAATGATGGTAGTAGAATGTTTAGGAATACTAACAATGCAGATAAGAAACCTACTGAAGATATGAACAAAAGAAATGGAGTAGTATGTTATAGATGCAACAAGGTTGGACACATTGCTAGAAACTGTAGATCACAAATCAATCAACCTGGACCAAGATATGGAAACAATGGAATTGTTTGTCAGATATGCAACAAGATTTTGCAGAATGAACAATAGAGTTTTTCATCCTAATCCTAATCCTAGAAATCATGCAAGAAGAAATGAAGATGCAAGTAACAATCAGAAAGGATGCTGTAGTAATTCAGATGAAGTGAAGTTTATCAAAAGCACAAATCAAGGAGACATATTCAACATTGAAGGTAATCAGGAAGGTGAAGTATTGAAAGGTAAGAATGAATCTTTACCTGACCTATCTCAAATTACTTAATTTATGTAAATTGTAGTACAATAGGAACTTAGATTAAGTGTAGAAGTAGATATATGATGAATTGAGTCTTGCATAATTAATGCAAGGTAGTTTATGATGTTCTAATGCTATGGTTAAGAGTGCAAAGAAAAATATTATGTTTTGCGAGATCGCAAGGAGTTTTAAGTTTTGCAGGTTAGCAGAAACAACTTTTTGGAAAGAAGCGGCAAAAAAATTGAATGCGATGTCAGATCTAAGTGAGATTGAATTAGTAAAAGGTTATGATCAGTATTATTTGATCATCAAAGAGAATTAAAGTGTCAAGGAGATCAAAGAGTAGTGATTGAAAGCATTTTGCAAGGATTTGGAGAAGAATTGTGTGCCAAATCTACGCAAGCCCTAAAATCATGAAATTAAGGTATTTTACTTGACAAATCTTTGAATCAGTAAAGGAATTTGAAGAAATCATGGATGTTTCCTTAATACACAACATCAGAGATAAGAATAGACCTAAATTGAAAAGGGAACTAGTAGAACCCTTGGAAGAAGACCCTAGGTTTGCATTATCATCCGTACCAGATGAAGTTTTACACTTAGAAAATGTCAGAAGTTATCTTGGATGCAAACTAGAGACAGTGAGTGATAGTGATTTCATAGATGAATATTAGAAGATTTACAATCAGGTTATGACATTGAAACAAGGTTTTGAATATTTGGAACATAATGAAATTGTTAAGTATGGATTACAATATGAATTTGATAATGAAGAATGCACTAAGATTATCTTGAGCAGAATTCATAATGGAAAGTTTTGGCTAGAAGATAGAGTGATATATATTACAGCTGATTTGATTCATGAAGTCACTGGATTATCTAAAAATGGAGCTATTCCTTTTAATGAGAAAAACATGAGGAAAATAGTCATTGATAACACAAACTCATCCTATAATGGTAGAGGAATTGTGATTAGTAAGATCAAACAAGATGATGTGAGATACTTATGTAAAATCCTAACTACTAAGTTTTGTGCAAATTCAAGAGAGGATGACATGGCAGCTGGAATGGTACATGAATCCTATCTAATGTATGTTGATAGGGTACCATTTGATATGTGTGAAATTCTAAGAATTCAATTATTTGAGAACTTGGAGAAGATCAAGAAAACTAAGTATACACAGTTTAGGTTCTCATCCCTAATCACTTATATGTTTTTTCATCTATTGAGGAGATTTCCTTACACCATAGGAAATGACTGGAATGATGGACAAAATACAATGGAAAGGATTAACCTAGTATACAGAAGACATGTTATTGAAAGTGTAAATGAGAGTGTAGTACTTGTTATTAAGACATTTCAGAATATTGTGTCTAGTAGATCAAGGATCCCTAAGTCTCTTGTTGAAAAATATAAAGATGATATATGTTTTATGGTGCATACTGACTTTACCTATATTGAAGCAGTAGAGCCTAGAACAGAGTTCATAGACCCTCTTGGCTATGAGATATCTGAGGTAGAGACTGAAGAGTATGTTAGCAGATTACTTAAGTGTAAGTTGGACACTTAGTGTAACAGGTTTGGAACCTTTGAGGAGAACTTCAACTCCGTAAAGATTCTAATTTAAGAGAAGCAGTCTAAGAAGAGAGTTGAGAGAACTATTAAGAAAATCCTAAAAGACACAGGAATGACAAAGTGAGATTTTTTGGTAGCAAAGTAGACAGTAGCAACAATCAAAGAGAGTGGACAAAAAGAAGTTTTGTCTATCCCTCCTTTATCATGAATTGCAGTGCAACAGGAAGAACCACATGTAAAGGTGAAAGTGGAAGTAACTAAGTAGGACATAGAAGCAAATATGTCTACTAGATCCACTTCCTCCACACCTAGCAAAAGAGTAAAGGAAAGTGCTACTGGACCAGGAAAGAGACATAAAAATCTAGTGCAACCAGTTCCAAGAAAGATTGCAGAAGTAAAAGATAATGTCACTACTAAGAAGAAAGCTTGGAAACCAAAAGTTGAAAAGCTTAATGAGAAGATCATTGAGAATGGTGACTTTGCAAGAATGAACAAATATTATGATCTTTATGATTATACAAATAGACTTAATCTGGAGAATGCAGTTGTGAAGCAAATGATTTTGACTGACAAGAAGTTTGATACTATTTAGGGATAGATACCTGATGATCTATATAACAAACTTGTAAATAGGAAGAAGAGAGCATCAGAAGAGGACACAACTATCAGATAAAAGCTTGTGAGGAAGCTTTGTGAAATAAGAGATGAAAATCATTTCAATCAGATCATGAAAGCCCTAAACACCCATCTGAGAACCAAAAGGAGAACAATTCAGATTATGAGAGGCAGATATGAAGAAATCAATTATGAGACAGAACAGGCTATTATCAAGGTTATGGCAAAATATGTTGGAGAATCATCAATTGCAGTAGAGCAAGCAGGTGAGAAAGTACAAGAGGACATTCCCTCTTCTCCAACTATTAATATTGAAGATGAAACAATGAATGTAGAAGGTACAAAATCACCTTGGATACTGATGAAAATGTATTCAAGAATTTGGAGAACATTGTTGACAATTCAGCCTTTGAAGAACATGAAGCTACAAAAGAAGAAGAGATGACAGAAACCACAGTTGTGGAACCACTAGTAACAGAGGAACAAGTTCCCATTCCCACCAAAGAAGATATCAGTCTTACTCCTGAGACTGGAAAGAAGACTCAAATTGGATCTATGATTGAGCATTTGGGAAAAGAATTAGATGATGATGATTAGTTGGAATTGATCACATCCTTGAATAAAATCATTGGTAAGAATAAGAAAGTGAAGAGTCTTGAAGGGTGTTTGAAGGAACTAACTAAGAAGTTACAAATCACTGTAACTACACAAATTGCAGAAGCAGACCCTATGGAGAAAGAAAAGAAGGTAATGAGCACCTTTGATAATGAATTCACAAACCTATCTGATATTGCAAAAGTGAAAGCACAAGCAGCCTATGAGGCTAGAATGCTTTTGAACATCAGTCAAAATATCATAAATGATATCAACACTCTTGATATCTGTATCAAGGATTTGAGGAAGCATTTGGAAACAGGAAAATCTTTGTACATATAGTGTACAAAATCAAAGACCTTGACAGTAGAAGAAGATCAAAAGATAAAGTTGAAGGAATAAAAAATTCTGAATGAAACAAACCTTCTGTCTAGCCCCAATGTGAAGGTATGTGATGTTGAGAAGAAAGTTCAGAAACTTTATGATGAAATTAGAGTTGTGCAAGATGAGAGAGACATGAAATTGAGAAGATACACTCTTTTGAGAGAGCATGCTTCTATGAAGTTAAGCATTATTGAAGAGCAGTTGGAAGAATGTCTATCAGCTAAGACATCTTTTCAAAAATTTAACTTTGAAAACCTCCAAGCATGTGAAATAACTTCTTATGTACTGAGCGCACTACTTAATGTGGAAAATTCCATTAAGAAATCATGGGAGAAGGAGATAGAAGCCATGAAGATAGATTTTGTAGATTGTGTTGCAATTCCACCGGCTTTGCAATAAATAAATTGAGGTATAACTTTTTGTGATACAATTTTGTAACCCTCCCTACCTTATTTTGTCATTGTTGTCAAAGGGGGAGAGATATATAGAAGAAAATTGATAGTATATGACAAGGATTGTTACTCGTAGGGGGAGTACTATATTAGAGACAATAATTTTTTGAGGAGTTATAAGGATAGTATGTATTTTATACTATGGCCACAATTTTGAACAATTTTTGAGATTTTGAGTTGTACACTTAGCCAATTTTCTCATATGTTGCCACTAATGACAAAGGGGGATATTGTTGGAAATTTGGCTGAGTTGATTACATAGATGTTGTCATTATGGAAACATATGATCCACATGAAGATCACACAGGTTAGAGAGCAAGTATGACAGAGCACATTGCAAATTTGTCTAAGTGTGAGACAGTGTTTTTACCAGTGAACCTGGACACAATTTTTGTTTGCGACATTGACTGGAGTAAGTTAAGTGCTTGTGCACTTGAACATAGACTCTATGATGTCTATTGATCACCCATCTTAGAGTGCAAGTTAGTACGACATGTACGGAAGAAGTTATGATAGTTTTACCGAAGATAGTGTGAAGCCGACAGGACAGAATATGAAGACAAAACTAGTAAAGAGCTAAGGGATTATTTTTTTTATCAAAATAATGACTTAACAATATAAAGGGATGACATCCTAGATGTTAACTCTTGGATGAAGCTATTGGTATAAATTTAATTGTAATTGTAAATTTAGATTAAGTATCAAGTAGTAGTAATGAAATGTAATGAAGCAGTGATATGATGCAAAGTATATGAAGCATATGTAATAGCGATAGTAAAAGAGTAGCAAAGAGATATTGATGCAAGAAGTATAAGGTTATGTACCTTAACCTATTTTTTAATCAGTTTATATTGTACATTACTTGTTTGGGAAGTGGGCTCATCTGGTAATCACATTTTGTACTACAACTCCTAATAGGGTTGAGGCTTCTAACAAGGCCTATAGTCCCTTAATCAGGACTGATACACCATATGCTTGTAATAGACTCCTAACAGGGTCAACATCCTTAACAAGATACTTTTGATTAGTGGATCTTTGTGGGTACCATCCCCACTGGGGTTTTCCCTTGGCCAGGGTTTCCTCAAGAATAAATAATGTGTTATGAGTTCTTTATTGTTATGCATGTTGTTTAGCTTCTTATGTTATGCATGTATAAAGATAATCTGTTATATCCATATTTGGGAAAAAGATAAATTTTTTAGGATACTGATTCACCCCCCCTCTTAGTATTCCCTATTTCTAACACATCCAACCTATAGGAGTTCGGAGAAAGGGTCTACATCTCAAGATAATGAAAGAAGGGTTAGCTATGTCCAAGAAGAAGCATCTTGTAGCAAGCATGCATAAGTACCCTTAGAGTAATAAGAGGGGGATAATTTGATGATCAGAAGAACACTTATCAAGGAACTTTTCCAAGAAGAATCTAACCAAAGATGAGCACTATTTAGAGTAAAGTGTAAAATCTTGGGGAAAGTGTGTAAGGTCATCAATTATTCAGGGTCTACTGACAACATTATGTCAGAGGAGGCAGTGAGTAAGATCAAACTCCAAAGGATTCCTCATAATAATCCTTACAAAGTCACCTAGTTAAACAAGGGGAAACATGTCCTAGTCAATAAGAAAGCATGGGTGGACTTCTCCATTGGGAGGTACAAAGACAGAGTGCTATGTGAAGACATAGTGCTATGCTTTGGGAAGGCCATGACAATTTGATAGACAAGCCATGTATGAAGGGGCCAAGAATACATACACATTCAAGAAGGATGGAGAGACTTTCAAGATACAATATTTTCTAGAGGAAGGGGAAGCAAGGTCAATAGGACCAAATGTTCTTTTAGTGGGTGAGAAAGAGTTCTTGAAGACTCTAGAAGAAGGTGAGGGAGTGGGGTATGCACTAGTCTTAAAGCCCAAGGAGGAGAAAGAAAAAAAGAAGACAAAAATACCTATAGAGGTTCAAGAGATGATGGAGTAGTTAAAAGACATTGTGAGTAAAGGACAACTAGCTACCCTACCCCCTGAAAGAGCTATTAGCCATCAAATAGATTTCATTCTAGGAGCTACTATTCCAAACAAAGCTGCCTATAAAATGACACCTCAACAAAAATGAAGAAATTTCTAAACAAATCCAAGAGATCATAGACCAAGGTCTAATTAGGAAAATTATTAGTCCATGTGCTATTACTATTGTCTTAGCTCCTAAAAAGGGGGTACTTGGAGGTTATGTACTGACTCTAGAGCTATCAATAGAATCACCATTAGGTATAGGTTACCTATTCCTAGGATAGAAGATTTGATGGATTATTTAAGGGAAGCCAAATACTTCACCAAGATTGATCTAAAGAGTGGGTGCCACCAAATTAGAATCAAAAGGGGGGATGAGTGGAAGACCACCTTTAAGACTAATGAGAGATTGTATGAATGGCTTGTCATGCCATTTGGGTTGTCTAATGACCCTAGCACCTTTATGAGGCTAATGAAAAAAGTGTTGAAGGAATTCATTGGTAAGTTTGTGGTAGTGTACTTAGATGATATCCTAATTTATAGAAAAACTAAAGAAGAACATCTTAGCCATTTGCAAGATATCTTTCAAAGGTTGCATGAAGAAAGAATAATGATAAACTTAGACAAGTATGAATTTTTGAAGTAGGAACTACTATACCTTGGCTTTGTGCTATCACAAGGAAATCTAAAAATGGACCCAAGCAAGGTGGAGACAATCATCAATTGGCCTGCTCCTAAGCCTGCCACAGAGGTGAGAAGTTTTCATGGACTAACTCAATACTATAGAAAGTTCATTAAGCAATTTAGTGCTATATGTGCACCAATGATAGAGACTGTCAAGGGTGGTGTGAAAACTAAGTTCCAATGGAATGACCAAGCACAAAAAGGGTTTGAAGTGTTGAAGCAAAGGATAGGCACACAACCTATTTTAGTTCTCCCTAGTTTTGAAAATATTTTTACTGTTGAGTGTGATGCTAGCAACATTTCCATTGGGGTTGTCTTAAGCTAGGATGGAAGACCAGTTGCTTTCCACAGTAAGAAGATCAATGAGGAAAAAAGGAAGTATTCCTCACATGACTTAGATTTGTATGACCTAGTCGAAGCCTTAAGGAAGTGGAGGAACTACCTCCTTCGTAATGAATTTGTGGTATATACAGATAACCAGGCCCTTAGTTTTCTAAATTCTCAAGAGAAAATCAGTCAAAAGCATATGAAATGGGTGGAGTATATCCAAGCATATACATTCACCATCAAGCATAAGAAGGGGAAACAAAACAATGTTGTTGATGCATCGAGAAGGAGACTCATGAAAATACAAGAAGTTCAGCTGAAGAGCATAGGGATTGATAGTTTCAAGGATCTATACTCAGGAGATGAAGAATTTGCAAAGGCCTACAAGGTATGTAAAGAACACCAAAACCACTTCCATGGAGAGTTCTCTGATTATACCTTACAAAATGACTTTTTTTTTAGAGGTCATCTTTGTGTGCCAAAAGGATCAATGAGAGAGAATCTAATCTAAGAAAAACATAATGGAGCTCTCAGTGGACACTTTGGGGTCAACAAGACTCAAGAATTGGTGCAAAGATATTATTTTTAGCCCAAAATGAATCAGGATATCAAAAAACATGTGGAGTTTTGTATTATTTTCCAAAGAGCCAAGGGCACATCTTCCAATGTAGGCCTTTATCAACCTCTTCCCATCCCTATCAGACCATGGGAATGTCTTAGCATGGAATTTTTGGTAGGCTTACCTAAAATAAAGCAAGGTTATGATAACATCTATGTTGTAGTAGACAGATTTAGTAAAATGGCACATTTTATACCTTGCAAGACTATCCATGATGCCACATAGATAGCTCAATTGTTCTTCAAGGAGGTTGTTAGGATTCATAGCCTACTCCTCAACATAGTGTCAGATAGGGACTCCAAGTTCCTCAGTCACTTTTGGAAGACACTCAGGCACAAGCTTGGTACCAACCTCTCCTTTGGGTCTGCATACCATCCCCAAACTGATGGTCAAACTGAGGTGGTCAACAGAAGCCTAGGTAACCTTTTGAGGTGCCTTACTAAGGAGTATGGTCAAACTTGAGACCAAATCCTAGCACAAGCTGAGTATGCTTACAATGATACAGCCAACGAACCATAGGGAAGAGTCCATTTAAATTTGTCTATGGCATAGACCCAAGAGGTGTTTTGAGCTTAGAGAGTTGGGAGAAGGATCCTCAAGAAGTAGATATGTAGAGGATCTTGCCCTTTCCATGAAGGAAATCCATGGCTCAGTCAGGAAGTCTCTCATAGAGAACATTACAAAGATCAAGCACAAGGTTGATGGAAAGAAGGATCTCCAATTACAAGTGGGAGACCTTGTAATGGTACATTTGAACAAGAAGAGATTGCAGAAGGCAGTGCCCAACAAGTTTCAGATGATGAGGTTGGGGCCTTGTGCTATATTAGCCAAGTATGGAAACAATGCCTACAAGGTAAAACTCCCTGAAAACATAGGACTGTCCCCTATCTTCAATGTTGTAGATCTAGTACTCTACAAAGGAATAGTGCGCAACATAGATCACAATCTCATAGAGGTCACTAATGAGGTAGAAGCACTTAAACTACCTCTCACAACAAAGCCAAAGGCAGAGAAGATACCGAATTCAAGGGTTAGTAAAAAGACCAGGCATAAGACCTATTGATAACACTTGGTTAAATGGAAAGGAAATGATGATGCAGAGGCAACATGGATATAGGAGACTAAATTTTTGAATTTAGGACTTGACCCTAACTTGATCACTTCAGTAGTGACTTGATTTCTTTTTGTTTGGGAGAATGGTGCAGGAGAACCTAAGATCTTGGCTAAGCTCCTACTCATTTTTGGCTTGTACCGACCCTAGCCAGGTCAGGATAGTTAGAGGTCCTAGTTAGGATATTTTTGGTGTGTTTAAGAGGTCTAGTCTTGGCTTAGTCCAATCTAGTACCTTGGTCTAGGTCTAAGAGTGAGTTAGTGGTTTTGAGATCCATTTTTGGCTTGGCATTGGGATTTGATCCAAAGTACTTATTTATGATGAGAAAATATGGAAATGAACCAAAAATGGCTTTTATAAGGTTTTTACACCATTTGAGAAGGTTTTGAGGTCATTGGACCTAAGGAGAGTAAGAAATCCAAAAGTTGTCAAAATGTTGTCATGATAACATTTGCAACTTTGAAAAGTTGCATGACAACATTTGTCTTGGCAAAGACAAGGAGGTTTTTAGGGCATAGCCAGTGTTCTAACCACTTTTCCATGTTGGGTCAAGGTATTTAAGACCTTTTGAGCCCAAATCCTGAGGTTAGACATTAATACAATTTTTTTACAAGTTTAAGGAAGATCACTGTACCCTAGTTTTTAGAACACAGTCTATTTGTGGAATCAATGAAAAATATGTGAATGGATTGAATATCATATTTTGGCATTGGATTCTTGCATCTAGATTAGTTTGTTTTCATTTCCATATCTTAGGAGTTCTTTCCCTACATTTCTTTCAAGTTTTACTTATTATTTTGTGAAGTAGCCAGTCACTGGCCTACCCAAGATTGAGGTGTGTTTCCATGGCTCCCACATGAAACCCTATTGTGAAATCATCACAAGGCTTTGAGACATGTTATCGGAGCCTATGTACAGTGTACATACAAATGGAGGAGGCCTAAAAGTTGCATTGGCCATGAATGTAAGCAAGCCCTAGGCGAGCACAGTGAGGCCGGTTATGGAGCTTGCACTTGTTATTGCATGTGTTGATGCAGGGGTTCGATGGTGAAACTAAGTTGAATGCATGGAGGGAGTCTTTGGACTCATATAGAGGCCCTCCAAGGAGATTGGGGTCTGAAAAATCCAACTAAGGATACTTTGAAGACAATAAATCTTGACTGGTTCAGGAAGCCCAATTAGCCCTAACATCCCTTAAATATAGGAAGGGAATGTACAAACAGTTTGAGGAGGAGAGACCTAAAAAATCTTAGATAACTATGAAAAGGGTATTGCAATCCATAATTTATTTTGTGGGTTGTTAGAGGCATTTCATCGAAATAGTCAAAAACTGGTCAGGAAGACCTAGTTGAGGGCTATTAGGCCTAATAGGCTTTTTGAGACAAAAAGTGGAGATCGGTAACCTAGATCTTGACACCTTGGAATAGAGGGATAAAGATTGAACCAAGGAGGTTGAATGAAACATAGGAATCCCTGCAAGACACTATGTTCATTTACAAGAGCCAAATAATCCATTAGAGGAGAGCTAATGGAGAAGTGAAGATAAATGTAATTGAAGGTAGATACCCTAGTGAAGCACTAGAGAATGCCACCTTGCATGGGGGCATTGAGAAGTCCTAAACCAAGTAGGAGGGGAATTAGAAGATCCTAGGAGTGATTAAGATCTTGGTGGATTGGGAGCTAGGAGGTTTCTAATCAATATTAGTGCAAGCAAGCTAGTTTGTATCTATGAATTAGCTCCATTATGGAGCCCAAGTTATGTTTTGTAGGTTTTTATGCACCATGTGGGTACTGAGGGAGATCTTCTTCCTGGTATAACATTATCAACACCTATTGGTTGTGACACTAATCACAACCATATTTTTTATATAGAAGTTTGGAAGGGCTTGGCTTTAGAATTTACTGCTTGGATCATACCTTGGAGCGAGTACCTCTTTTCCCACTAAAGCTCACCCTCTAGAAGATAATTTTTTTATATCTTACATCCAAGAGCTATGAAGCCGAGGGAAAATGATACATTTTCTTTATCTCAGGCTCTAAAAAAAATGTGTCAATGCACCAAACACATCAAACACTTGGTAAAGTTTAAGCACCAAAACAAAGTGTAAACAAAGTGTTCTCTATACTAAATAGATAGTTGGTTTCAAAATAAAATCTTCAACAAATGTCCAGCACCAAATATCATTAGTAGTTTCAAAAATAATGTCTTTGAAACAATGATCAATACCCGCACAAGCCCACAAAAAGAAAAAATTATCTCCCCCACAAAAAGAAAATCAAGACACAATTACAGATCTAACTAGAAAAATAAAACATTAAAATCTAATCTAATTTAAGAAAAATAAATAAATTTTAATCTAAAAAACTAACGAAGAAAATTAATTTCTTCAAAAATTAGAAGGAATAAATTGAAAACCAAAAATCAATTTCTTCATCAAAAGAGACTGCAAATGTTACAGATGTGAACAATTATAACAGAATAGTAATGTTCTCCGAAAGGTAGCCGCACTATTGTTTCCTAACAATGGAGGAAAAGAAGTCCATGAATTTATGAAAAAAAAAGGCGTCGCTGAAATTTTCATGATTGGGCGTTCTGGGAGAAAAATGTCCCAACCTATTTTCTTCTCTCACAAATTAGCAAGTCCAACATCTTCTTGATCCACACTTTTTATCACTCATTGCCAATTCATTTTGTGTTATCTGCACTCATAAACACCAAATCAATTTACATGTATGTCATATAACTACTTGTGCATTGATTTTAATGATTTGATGAAGTAAGGGGGAAGGAACAGGTCACACAGGAGAAGGGAGGAGGAGTGCAGAGGTGACAGGGAGGACCACATTGGCGTAGGAGAAAGTGTAGCATGTGAAGAATAGAGAGGGACTGATAAGTTTAAGTTTAATATAGACTGATAAATTTAAATTTGTTACTGCTGCAAATTTGTTTAAGATTATAGTAACAAACACATCACATGGACTGATAGATTTGAATGAAAATAAACAAAATTATTACCAAACTCGCTGCCAGACCACTGTATCATTCAGCTAAAAAAGATCAAATTATAAATGTTGCATCCATAAAAATTATAACTATAATTCCTTTACAAATGGCTCATTCAAGATAGCCATTAAAAAACTATGAAAAACTTCAAATGGCTCATTCAAGATAGCCAAAGTGATAGTTAAACTCCATACTCATTAAATTCACGTCGGGTTCACGAGGTGTAGATAGGGAAAAAGTTAGTGTAGGAATATGAAAAGGTCAATCATGAAAAGCATACAAATCACATTCAACTATCTCTAATTTTCAATGAAGCATTTTACATAAAATTTCTATAAAAAGGAAATAACATAAAAATATAGAAATTTAAATTATGCAAACTCAATATTGCTCTATTGTTTTTCTTTCTCCTCCAAATTGATGTTGCTATTTATTGACAATTGCACTAATATGACCAAAAAAGCGAGTATGAAAATGTAATAACAATGAAGATACTCAAATCGTGATTCACCAAATGAAGAGGAAGAAAGCCAATTAAATAGAAAAATGGCTTGAAAACTAAATGGTCTCAAAGATGAAATGAGCAGTCTGAGGGAAAGGGAGAGCCAATAGACAATAGTAAAATCAGATAATAAATCAAATTATCAAATTTCCCTCCAAAAGCCCAAAAGCCGCATAAAATAAAATAAAATTTAAATGCAAAATAAAATGAAAAAATGAAAAGCCATTTGAATATTTAAAATATTCAAATGTGAAATAAAGGACAAAAAGACATAAATAAATAAAATCTATTTATGTATAAAGGGGGACATAGGGACATTAATTAATTGATTAATTTCCTAGAGACAACATTAGGACACAATTAAATAATTGTTACATTAATTAATTAAACATGCCAAAGATGTGATATGATGATTAAAATAAATGACAGGATGACAAAAAAATCAAAATAATTGAAAATGATAAAAAAAAATGACCAAAATGATAGAAGTGGACAAAAATAGACAAAAAATTTAGCAAACTTGACCAAGGACATAAAAGGTGACTAAAAAAAGGGGACATAGGGGAAATGACCATTTTTAGGTGTTTATAATAACATCTAGAGTGAAGGACAAACTAATCAAATGAGTAACATAGAATGTAAGAAGAGTCATCATAATGTAAAGGCAATGAAATTGCATGCAAAGTGATGATCATAAAGACTGTTATAATTCATGGTAGCAGACCAACAAGAATTGTCACATTAAAACAACTTGGATCAAGGGTAGCTGTGATAGGAAATGCTTAAGGATAGAAAAGTGGAGGTATATAGGTTCAAATTTCAGCATCAAAAAACTTAGAGAAATATATGTAAAATGAATGACACATGTGTTACAAAACATGGATAAGAGTTCCTTACAAACATAAGAATAGTGCTATAGGTCTATGACCTTGTTCATGTATACCTTTATGAACTCTTACAAGATGAAAAAGGAACAAACAATGAGACTTAAGGAAATCATGAGTAGTAGTGATCAAATGATGCTCAAAAACATTAATATCTATAACTTGTCAAAGCATGCTACTACTTAATTAGAAAATAATGACAATCAAAGTCCTTGTAACAGTAAATGAGCTTCAAAGTAGTGAACAACATAATTTAGACAATAGTGACAATAAAGTCATGATCCCAATGATAAAAAGAACATAGTGCCATGAAAATGCATAAACATTGATTGAGGACAACAAAACACTATTACAAAAATACATGTCCAAAGGAAAAAGATTAAGGTAACTAGTGCAGTTTTTTTCTTAAATTTTGAATGGTTTGTTTTCTTTCCTCATTGCAAACAAACCATTCACATGGAGAAGACTACATTTATTGTAGATCATTTGCAACTAATATAATCACTGATCTAGTAGCTATAAATGAAGCCACATCAATCTTGCACCCTTAATTACCTTTCCCAAATCAGGGATCTCACTATTACTATGTCTATATAACATTAAGATCTAAATGTAGAGTTCTTAATATTTACAAGGTCCAAACAATTCCAAAGTCCTCTTGTAGCCACATCATCTTGAAAATTTACTCCTTTAACCATCTCAAAGAGATTATGATTCTTACCACTATCTCAATCTGATACAAGGGTAGGCTTCAAGGCCTATTAGTTCTTTACCAAGAAATAACTGATTCCATTTGTCAAACTCAACACTCGTCACTTGGAAGGGTCTATATTCAACTTAAACTAATGACATTTCATTCATTCTATCAAATATAGTCTTTAAAGGATAAGCACAACCATCAAAAGTAAACCATAGTCATTAATGGACTGTCAACTTACCATCTTCATGATCATAGTCATCACCTTAACACTTGAATGTTTGAATTGTCAAGACCTTAATGATACTATCTAGATACTCCTCAAACATACCTCTGCATAGTATGAAAATTCTTTTCTTTAGTTCAAACTAATATCCATTATTGTTGAATGCTACTAAACAATGACATTAGAGGTAGACATGCCCACATTCACATCAAATCTCAATGGAAAGTTGTAAAGGATAAAAATGTAAAGCGGGGGTAAAAATATGTGTTGGATCTATCTTTATCCTTTACAAAATATATATTGTTATTGTTATGTGAGGATGGGGGAAATATAGGATCTATCCCTAATCCAAATTCCCAAAAGGAGAGATCCAAATTGATTAATCACAAAGAAGTGATCAATACACAAATGAATCAAACTATGGAGAATATGAAGAAAGGAGAAGATCTTGTAATTTGCTATAGAAACTATGTGCTTGAAATATTAAATGAATAGAAGACAAATACTAACCTCAAAATAAGGTAAATCTAGAAAATGCTAATTTCTGATGTCTGTGCACTGTTTCGAAGAATTCTGCAACCTGCTCTAGACTGGAAATGCCAAGACAGAGAAAACCCAGAAAAAATTTGCAATTCTGAGGGAGGTTGACCTTGACCCAGATAGTGGGGCACAATCTTACCTCGAGGCACAATCTTACCCCCCACTAAAGGTTGACCTTGACCTAAAACAACTCCGACATAAATTTTGTTCATAGATCCCAGAAGTTTGTCGAAAAGGGTATCCAGATTTGAACTGCAATTCACTGTCATGTACCTGTACCTGCAAGAAAATGGTTTTTGTTGTTTGGATGGGGGGTTTGCCTTGGTCAAATCCTAGTTTGGAGTCAACCTTGAAATGTAATTGAAATTTCAATGTATAAACAAAGTAAATGGAACTATTCACCTTGCTTATTTTGAAATCCTTGTGGAGGATTCAAATCCTTGAATCCACAAGTAGGGATGCTCCAAATGAAAGTATAATTGTATGTAAGATGTCTCAAATCAATGGAATTAGATCTTCAACACCAATCTTGAATGGATCTTGGATTAGGAAGAGGCTTGGATGGATATGGATGGAGAAATATTCAACAAGAGGGCTCCATAGAGCTTGAATTCTTCAATGGCTACTAATGGATCTCCTTGATGAATTGGATGATTGAATGCTTGAATGCTTGAATACTTGATCTTCTTTCTTGAGAGCTAGATGTCTTGATCATGAAAAGTGGATGTACTTGATTGAGATATGGAGAAAATAAGAGAGGAAGGCTTCTTTTTATAGTGATCTAGGGCACAAACTTCTAGAGATGCCGACATTGGGGAATTAAATCCCTATTAATCTTAACCCCTAGAAATGTACCTAGATTAAATGAAATTTAAGAGTTTACCATTCCGAAATTTGAAACAGCCGACCCAGAAGCGGGAAAATAAAACTTTCTGAAGCCCGATATCCCGAAACCTCCAAAACTTGAAAATTGGACCCAGGGTTAGGGTCGAGGTCGACTCTAACCTAGGTTAGGGTTGAGGTCGACCTTGACCCAGGAGGTAGACCTTGACCCTGAGGTCATAGATCTCAAATTCTCATGACCAAGTGCTAGAAAAAGGCTGGAAATGGGTGGAGAGAGAAGCAGAATAGGGGGAAAAATCCAGATCCATGTAAAGACCTATTCAAGGTGCTTGACATTACCTTAGACCACTTACTCAGAGGGCTAAATGTTCTTATCATGGAAGTGCTTCCATTTTAAGATGATACAAAAGTCTTCATACCTTCTCTATGGTTGTAAGTTATACACCAAATGTACCATTAATGGATTTCAATGCCTACCAAACATCATAGTTAAGTACATGTTCTTAGATAGAAAAACACAACATTAAAACAAGATACAACCACCATTATTCTGTCAGCATACTTCTTGACTTCCTAATCATAAGAATCTCCCTAAGACCTCCAATGAACTAGTAAATTCTAGTTGGTAATAGGTGAATAAATCTCATTCTTCTCATCTCAACAAATAAGACACAAATATTAAAAGAAAAATTACAGTCATCAATGGAGTGTCATCACCCTACCTTGCTATTTTCTCTTACTCATTTCAAAGAATATACCAACCTTGTAGATACTTGGATGTTTTTTGGATTCCCAAGACCTTTTTTTAGTTTTATTCTTATTCATGTATCCCTACATAACAATGTTCTCCTTTTTGTTTGAACTACACAAATAAATTATATTACTAACTGTTCCAAGTTAGGGTCATCAGGAAATTAAAAATTTCACAAGGAATTATACTTTCATCAACTTCAATATAGAGAACCTCAAGACCTAAAGACCGTTTGGTATCAAAACAACTCATTTTGTAAGGCATTAAGAGCCATTTTGTGCAAAGAGACCTAATAGGTCCTGACATGGTCAATAGTGGTCAAAGGGGTTCAAAACATTCAAAATGGGTTTGAAATAATTTAAATTGTCTCATTAAGTCCATTTTTTCATATTCAAAGTGTCCCTAGGTGATTTGGCCAAGTCTAATGTTGTTTTGTCAAAATTGTAAAAAAAATGGAAAAAAAGTTGCAATATTGCAACTTTGCAAAAGTTGCAAAATTATGTAAAGGGAAGGTGAACCAGTCCAAGAAGTAGTTGAAATAGTTGGGGAAGTTGAAAACATTTTAAATACCATGTTTTGGTTGAAGGATGGGGGCGGTGAGAAATTTGGAGGGAAGTTGTGCAAGTTACTCAAGAGAACCCTCTTGACTGTCATGGGTTTGAAGGTCTTCAACAGTTGCAGAGCCATGTAGGATTATTAATTAATGTATTTTCAATGTGCAGTCATTCTTGGAAGATAGTTTAATGAATTAGCCTTATTTTGAACCCCTTTTCATATATTTTTATGGAGTTTTGTATCCGATATGATGGATTTTGTAATAACAATTTGAAACCCTCTTAGGGTAAATAAAGAACACTCAAAATTGCATATCTTATTTTGGAGCTAGTGAAATTGTATAATTATTTGTGTGAAGCTAGGTTTGTATGTGTTCTTTTATGTCACAAAATGACAGGTTAAATGGGCTTGATTTTATATGGTTTTAAGGAGGTATTAGGTCTGCAGAGTATGTGTGTATGCTATGAACAATAGGTATAGCTGATGTTTCTACGCTTTCAGTATTGGAATTTGATCTATCAATAATGAAATGGGTTTGAAAATGTATTTTGATGGTCATTGAACATTTTTAATGTGTTTGGGGTAGAAAAATGATGAAGCTTGAATCCCTTTTGGGTCACTATTCTGTCATAGTGCATAAGGAGCAACCATTGGTCAAAATAGTATTCTAATAAGTTTTTGAATTCAAAATAAAGTTGCAAGACCCCTTGACATAGAAATGTTGGCAAGTTGACTTTACTAGTATATATGACTAAGTCTGATGTTGGCATTATGGCAACAAAGTCATATGAAGTTTTGGAGTCAATGCACTAACTTAGAAGATCAGAATTTGGCTAAGTATGGAAGATAGAGAATGCACTTGATGATCAAAACCCTCTTCATACTTAGTGCACTTAGCACCCTTTCTGAATCTTTGCATCGCACTGTCGGGATCATGCAAGTCCTTGCTGGATCTAGCACCAAGATATAGCTCAAGTGTGGGATCATTTCCATGACCGCCTGTCTGATGAAATCTTGCCTGAGAATTAGATCAAAATCATTCATCTCAATTGCAACAAGATCCACTACGCCTTGCCAAGGCCCAATCCACATTGTGGCACTACGGATGTGGTCGACAACTTTCTGTGCAGGTGCAGTGACAGCCTTAAAACAAGTCTTAGTCGCCACCATTGCAAGTCCAAGTGCCTTGGCACGGTGCGTTGAAATGTAGTTGTGCATCACTCTGGAATCCACCATCGTGATGACCTTCTACCCTCCAAAGAAAGCCTCAACGTAGCACAACTCATGACGATTGGTGATCTGTGGGTTCACCGAATCTTGCAAAGAATTAAGAAGCCTCAATCCACCCATTTTTGGCATCTTCTTTTCATCACCCAGCATTGCACTGACTCTAGCCCGATCTGGACATTCACGAGCCCAGTGATCTGGATGCCCACATATGAAGCAGTTTCGATCCTTCTTCTTTTCGGGTGGAACTGGCTCTTTTTTCTTGGAAGGGTTTTCGCCATTCCCCTTAGGCTTCTTCCCTTTCAGATCATTGTTTAGACTTGCAGTGTTCTTCTTGTCATTGCGTCAAAACTATCTCTTCTTGTCAAAGTTATCAGATTTGGCTCCCCCAAATCCCTTAGCAGGATCACCCTTGTAATCAAGAAACCCATCTACAACAGCAACAACTTCGGGTAAGGATTGCACCTTGTGCCTCCTCAATTCTTCAGCAGCCTAGGGTTGAAGATTTCGCATGAACAAGTATAACTTTTCAAAGTCGCTTAGCTTGTCACATTCCAAATCCAGGACTTGGAATGCACGAACATAGTCACGAACCTTCCCAGTATGCTTCAATTCATCAAAACGTGCCCTCACAACCCAATCCGAGTTGCCAGGCTTGAACTGATCCTGCAATGCAACCTTCAATTTGATCCATGACTTAATTGTTTTGACAGGCTTGCCTACTCTCTCATCAGATAGATGAGTTCGCCACCACAATTTCACACTTCCAGTGAAATATGATGTGACCTTCTTGACTTGGGCCTCATCGCTCAGATCTAGTGTCGCTGATAAGAACTCTTCTACATCCCAGAAGAAATTATCAAGCGTCTTGTTGTTGCGATCTCTATCATAGGTAGAGATCGGTGCTAGCTTGGTCCCTTGACCACTACCCAAAAGAGCATGATGCAATTGTTGACCTTCCTTCAAAAAATTCATCTCTTCTCGTAGCATCTCAAGCTGCTCGCCCAACTTCGTCAATTCCTTAGTCACCCTTTCATCTATGGCTGCATTCTCCAATGCATCTAGATGGAACTCATGATCTTGCAGCCAGTCTTTGTGCTTGATGTTACCCTGCACAACATGACTTGTTTCATGGCCTTGCATTTGATCTCCTTCAAACTGACTATCTGCGTCAGCCATGTTAAATCAGATCTCAAGGAAAACCTTTTGCTCTAATACCAACTGTCACGGGCTTTGGGATTAACTCGTGTGGCACTAGAAAATCATCCAAGTCTAAAGCCAATGAAGCCAAGCTTGTCCGAATCTAGACTACACCTACACCAATGTAGAATGCAATGAAAAGATCTGATATGTCCCAACACCAATAATGAAAGCAATGCAAACAAGGTAGATCCACATGACACAAATTTATGGTGGAACGATCCCTCTGACATACTTCATCAATCACCAAGATTACAAAGTCAGATCGAGCTATTTTAAGAAACGCAGATCGTCCCTTACAATGAATGGATACAACTAATGACACTTAGCCGAATCACTTATTACAATTCACTTGTAGAGCATTCTCAATACCAAGCTACAAGAATACAACAGCTCACAAAGATTGCAAGATGCAAGTCTTCGCTCCTTCACTCTGCACTCCTTGTCGCTCCTAAATCTCACAACTCCACTATGCAAGAATGAGCTGAAGGCTCTGCCTTTATACCAAAGTGTCCTTGGATCATGTGCGCCTAGATTTGGGTCTGCACCTAAAATACAATGGCCCCAATTACACCACAATGCCTTAACCATTAATTCCAATGGTCGCATAATGGCTAGATTTGCATCGCCAATGCAAAACAATGAAACGTGAGCACATAGTCATTGCCGCTAATACCGCCCATTAATCACACCGCTGATGAAGCCACCAGCACACAAAAGAAATTTGTCATCTCCTCAAGTCAGTCACGCATCTTCATTCTCCAAGGCACAAAAATAAATCGGCGTAAGTAAAATACTTAGCCAATTTCTTAAGTCGCACCAAAGCATCCTACAGAGGTCGGCTTCAAGATGACACCAAGGCTGGATAGAGAAGCACTTGATGATTAGAGCATCGACGCACATGCATATGATCAAGTTTTGGTATGCGCCCTTAGATATAATCTTTTGAGTATGTTACTATGATAAGTCTAAGAATACATGGTTAGATATGATAGCATGAATAAGTTACAACAAGTCTAAATGACACAGTCAGTAAGTGGTAGAACATAATAGAGCATGGAGCCGATAGATAGTATTTTGTTTAGCATGTATTATTTTGTTTTGTAAAGGCTATGCTCCTATTCTAATAGTGATCTAAACATGTTAATATCATTGTATGTAAACACGCTTGAGCCAATTAACTTGGAAGCATTGTAAGTGTTAAGTTATAGGCCGACCTAGTAGTTAGTTTTGGTTGCATCTATTCAACATGTATACATATGACATGCACTTTTATATTTGAGTATGACATGGCATATGGAGAAGAGAAGAAGTATGAAAAGTATGTATTAGAGTAGTAAGAATGATATAGAGCTTTACAAGAGGTTAAAGCATCAGCGCACAAAATGAACTGATTAGACAACAATGTCATAGAAGCAGTTCACCTTGTAGATATAGTGTGTATATGATAACCAGGAGGTTGTAGCCTTCTTCATTGAGCAGTGAGCTCAGGCAGTGAACCATCCACCCCTAACAGGGTTTGTTACTTTAAGACTCCTAACAGGGTCTAACCTTTGACCAGGTCATTGTACTCAGCTTTGTAAAGACTTCTCCTAAGAGGGAAAAGGAACATTAATAGGTTCATAATATTAAGTGCAATTATTCGTGGGTACTAATTCCCACCGGAGTTTTCCTCTGGCCAAGGTTTCCCCATAAACATATCTTGTGTTATGTGTTACTGTTGAATACTTCATTTTCTTTACTATTCAGTTCAGTATTTAAGTAATAGAGTTAAGTTTCAAGAATCAGAAATTAATTATAGAACATTGATTCACCCCCCCTCCCTCTCAGTGTTCCCATTCCTAATAACTAGTATTAGAGCTTTGGTCCTCTAAAGATAAGTTTAACCACTTGAGGAGATCATGGTTTCAAAAGAAGTAAAACATCTAAAGAAGAATCTTGAAGCAACTCTTGAAGATCTTGACAGATCTAAAAAAGAAATTGAAGAACTAAAATTGAAGGTCAGTGGTTCACAAGTATTCATAAAAAAACTGAGAAAAGATTTGAAAGATTGTTCAACAAATGATTTGGGAAAAATGGTCAAAAAGTTGAATGAAGAAAACACATCTCTAAAAGATCAGATTGAAGATTTGGATGAAAAGCTAACTAACAATCAGGAAGCCTATGAAGAACAGATCAAAGAAAACAAACAGTTGGATGAAGAACTTAGGCAAGCAAACATGAAAATATTGGAGTTAGAAAACATCAAGAAAAAGATGGAATCTGAGCTAGTAGAAGCAAGGAACCATATTGACACATTGCACACAAGTACTGATCTAATAGAGTCACAGTTGTATGCATAGAAGATTAAAGGAGATACTAGTGGTATTGGATTCAATAAAGCACAAAATCAAATCAATGCTATGTGATAAAGAATGAAAGCACCAAAAGAATCTACAAAAGCTAAGAAGACTGAAAATTATACTTGAAGATAAAGTAGAACCATCTAAAGATGAACGCAAGCCAGTAAACCGAACTTGTTATGCTTGTAACAAGCATGGACATATAGCAAGAGATTGTAAAGAGGTAAGACCTTTGAATGGTTATTGTTATCCATGCAATAAATTTGGTCATAGAGCTATGAATTATAGATCAAATAAAAGAAGTCAAACATAACACAATCAAAGAAATCAACCTCAGCAAAGAGTTAGAAGTCCTCTAAACATCACATGTCGAAACTGCAATTACAATGGTCACACAACTAGATAATGCAGTATGGTAACCCACATCAATGTGCCGAAGAATACAAGGCCTCCAATTATTTTACTCTTGTAACAAGGTTGGACACATCTCAAAGTTTTGCAGATCACAAGCGCAAAGACAAGAAAGACCTAATAAGTCTCAAGGATCAATATTGGATGAATCTAGAGAAGTCAAGTTTGTGAAAGCTACAGAAGATGCGAGCAATATTTGGATGGAAGTAAAGAAAGATAATGTCAGTGCCATAGTAGTAGATGCATCCTCAGTGGACACACCTTCTACCTCTAGATAAATGACCCTCATGGTCATAGGGGGAGCTAGATAAGCTCTAGACCCCTGCGCGGCTGGTATACTCACCCTAAGAGTATGCACCTTTGGTTTTAGTTGTTTGGTTTCTAGTTGATGTTGTATGCAAGATTGCACAACCTGATTGACAACAAGAACATAGATTGGAATTCACTGATAGCAACCCGTGTTTATGCGGCAATCATTAATTGCAAAAATTTGATTTATAAGTCATTGGAGATCTATTATCTTCACTTTTGCATTCGAGGTCAAGCCATTAGAGAGCATAGGAGATCATAGAAGCTAGTATTGAAGGATTGAAGTTGTTTTCATCAGTAAAGAAGTGTTTAAATTGTTGCAGAGCCCTAGCTCGAACATGGAGTTTCATAAATCCTTTGAAACCGTACTTAAGCATTGAATCAAGTAAGTAATGGCCACTCCAGTTGTATTTGATGTCATAAAGATGAAAATATATGTATTCAAGAAGCATCCATTTAAGTCAATCTTAGATGACCTAGAAGGAGCATTTTCTAGAACTCTGATGGGAGTTATGCATGTAGAAGATATTCTTGCTACATCTATTGCAAGAAGGAACCTATAGGAGTAGACAGGATAAGATCACACATAGAGACAATGGTTAATCCAGAAATGACTTTTAGGGATGAATTCACACACTTATCAAATAACCCAATAATTGAATATACAACTGCGTATGAATTATATGAGTCAGAATGGATCAAGATCCTTCTTAGCAGAATTCATGATGATCTATTTTGAATTGGAGAAGTTCCTGTTCGTAGAACCACATATCTCATTTATGAGATGACTAGACTTTTCAAGACCGACACCATTCTTCCTACTGTTAAAGATGTCAAGAAACAAGTTGAGCAGGCTTGTAAGTCCCGGAGTGACAAGCACGGCATGACAGTTGAGCCTATAGAGGAAAAGGATATCAAACTAATGGCTATGATCCTTGGATACAAGTTCAGCATGCTAATAGAGTGAATAGTGTATCTGCGGCAACAATTCTGGCAGGTATAAGGATTTTGAGAGAGAATGGAGAGTTTAACCTTTGTGAAATCTTGCGCGCATAGTTGTTAGACAACATAAGATCCATTAAACATGACAAGAGTAAGGTATTTGGATTTGGTTCACTGATTATCTACATGTACTTTCGCATTGTTGGTAAAATCTCTGATCTTTATCCTGACAAGAGCCTACCTACATTTCCTCAAATCTCATTTAAGGCAACATTAGAGAGTAACTTGAAGGATTTCATGGATCTTGAAATTAAAACATTCAAAATTAAGATGCATAGAAGGTACAGGATACCTGAGAGTATAGTGGAGAAGTATAAAGATACTATATGCTTCATGGTGGAAATTGCTATCACATGCATGGAAGCAGTTGAGCCTAGGACAAAGTGGATTCATCCACCTGGATATGAAGTAGAGGAACACATTTTGGAAGCTTATGCACAAGTACTCCTATCAGTGCCTAAGGATCCCAATGAACCTAGATGGGGAACTTATGAAGAGAAGACAACACAAGTAGACTCTGTCTTATACAGTGCTACGACAAAGAGAAAAGCATCAAGGATTACTTCAGACATTCTGAAAATTCATGGTGTCACCCAAGAAGACATCGATAAAGTAAGGGAAGCCAAGATTGCCATGCAACTTGAGAGCGCACCCTCATCTGAAGTGAAAATAGAGAAATCTAATGATCTAAAGGAGAAGAAGAAAAAGACTTATAATAGCATGTTTGTGCCCACAACCGCAATTGATCTGGAGTCCACTCCACCTCCCGAGCCAAGTAAGATGCCTAAAAGGAAGAAACAGACCGGTGCAAGCCACCCATCCTCAAGGACAACCAGAAGCAAAGGGAAAAACACTCAAGCACCTCCTGAGGTAAGATTCAGACCGAATTTGCAAGTCTTGAGAACTAGAGTAGTTGATGAAGGAAGGATAGATCAAATAGCAAATTTTTATGACAAGTATCATGAGATTGACAAATCCAAGATTCATTCTATGATTATCATGCACATGATTAAGTTTAAAAAGATAGTTATGGAACTTAAGATAGTCATTCCTGATAATGTATGGAACATTTTGGATTCTTTGAAGAGACAATCCATAAAAGAGGATTTTAGGATAAGAGAAAAGACATTGGATGACAACCTTCCTATTTGTTCACTGGAAGAGAAAACATTGTTGCTATATTTGGTAAATCCACATCTAAGAACCAAAACCAGAACTCTGTAGATAATGAACAAAGAGTATGAGTTAGTTGCAAAGGAGATAGAAAAGGAATTTGAAAAAGTGTTCTTGGAAAGACACATGCACCCTCCTACTACACCTACAACCCAAGTTCCCTCTAAGCAAGAAAAAGACTCTGAGATCCCAAATGCACCTATAACAGGTCTACATGAGTTTGCGCCCATGCCTGAAGCTAAGGATAAAACAATTGTGATTGATAATTTTGAAATCACCATGGCAGCAATAGATAATGAATTGGATAAGTTTGAAGAAACTTTTGTCATTACCGAGGAAGTTGAGATTCTATGTGGTGAAGAATCACCTAAGCAGTAAAAGGAAGTCTAAATTGAGGACTTAACAAGACAAGAAGAAGAGAAGGAAGTTGAAAAAGAAGAGCCTTCTGTTGAGATACCAATTAAGGTAACAAGTGAATTCATGGATGTACATTAAGGCACCCTCCTTACTCCTAAATCATCTATTTCATTGTTGTCAAGTTTGACACCTGATACAACAAGCCTAGACTCTTGGGGAGAAGAAGATCTAATGAAAATAAGTGTGTTAGCTATGGAAAAGGCAAAAGATAAACAAGTAATGAGAAATCCATTATTTGTAGAATCGGTTAGCATACTAAACAGTTTACTACTTGAGGATAAGAAAGTGATAAGTGTTCATTCAGTAGATGATGTCAGGACCATCTTGTCAAGCTTCAAAGCAAATTTCTCAAGTCTAGAAGAATCAACATCAAAGATTACAGAGGAGAAATATATCAATAAAAAGTTGAATGAATTAGTAGGCAACTTCTCACTTGACCTTAATTCTCTAAAGGTTGGTCAAGCAATGCTAAAAGAGTTAGCAACAAAAGGAAGGAAAATAATTGTTGACAGTATGAACAAGGACAAACTAACTGCAAACATCTATAAGATGATTCAGGAAGAAAAATCTCTAATGGAAGCAGTAAGAAAATTAGTGGTAGATCCCTCCCAAGATATTAACATGTGCAATAATGTTTATCAAGGACAGTTGGATAAAATTGAGAAGGCAAAAAAAGTGATAGCAAAGTTAAGGGCCAGACAAGCTTAGTTGAGAAATACACTTGCACCCTCATTAGATGTATTAAATCAGAACATCAAGCATATAGATGCTACCATTGTAACATATGATCAAGGTCCCTGTACAAATTTAGAAAATATGGAGAAGCTAACCTATGCATTATGCGCCCATCTACAGACAGTTGATGCACACAAGGTTTTTTGGCAACAAGAAATAACAAACCTTTAGATTGCATACCCAGATGTACTTTCTATGTAAGTACTTAGAGATTCATTTTTTTGAGCACCTTTGTCATTAATGTCAAAGGGGGAGTAGAGTATGAGTAGATTATATGGATTGAGGGAGATAAGGGAGATAGAAGAATATATGATGTATAGTATACAATATAGGATAAGATAAAGGATATAAATTTTTTGTGTAAAGATGTAGTTTAGCAACTTCGCCATATTCCTTTGTTGCTATTAATGACAAAGGGGGAGATTGTTGGCAAGTTGAATTTACTAGTATATATGACTAAGTATGATGTTGTCATTATGGAAACAAAGTCATATGAAGTTTTGGAGTCAGCGCACTAACTTAGAAGATCATAATTTGTCTAAGTATGGAAGACAGAGCAGATAGAGAAGCACCTGATGATCAGAACATCGACGCACGTGCGTATGATCAAGTTTTGGTATGAGCCCTTAGATATAAGCTTTTGAGTATTTTACTATGATAAGTCTAAGAATGCATGGTCATATATGACAACATGAAGAAGTTACAACAAGTCTAAGTGACACAGTCAGTAAGCGACATAAAAGAGCAGAGCATGGAGCCGACAGATATATTTTGTTTAGCGTATATTATTTTGTAAGTGTCAGTTTCTGGATTTGATTGTGTTTAGCGTATATTATTTTGTTTTGTAAAGACTATGCGCCTATTGTAATAGTGATCTAAACATGTTAATATCATTGTATGTAAACATGCTTGAGCCAATTAACTTGGAAGCATTGTAAGTGTTAAGTTATATGCTGATCTAGTAGTTAGTTTTGGTTACGTCTATTCAGCATGTATATATATGACATGTGATTTTGTATTTGAGTATGACATGGAATATGGAGAAGAGAAGAAGTATGCGAAGTATGTATTAGAGCAATAAGAATGATATAGATCTTTACAAGAGGTTAAAGCATCATCACACAAAATGAACTGATCAGACAACAATGTCATAGCAATAGTTCACCTTGTAGATATAGTGTGTATCTGATAACCATCAAGTTTTAGCCTTCTTCATTGAGCAGTAAGATTGGGCAGTGAGCCATCCACCCCTAATAGGGTTCGACCTTTGACTAGGTCATTGTACTCAGCTTTGTAAAGATTGCTCCTAACAGGGCAAAGGAACATTAACAGGTTCATAATATTAAGTGCAATTATTCATGGGTACTAATTCTCACCAAGGTTTTCCTCTGGCCAAGGTTTCCTCGTAAACATATCTTGTGTTATGTGTTATGGTTGAATACTTCATTTTCTTTACTATTCTTTCAATATTTAAGTAATAGAGTTAAGTTTCAAGAATCAAAAATTAATTATAGAACATTGATTCACCCCCGCCTCCCTCTCAGTGTTCCCATTCCTAACAAGAAATAGGTTTCAATAGAATATTCCACGCCTTGACCAGTATTCTAAACCCATTTCAAATAGTAAGAACCATGAAGGATTGACTATTAGTAGTGGTCTCTATGAAACTATTTGCAAACAATGGATTTTGTTTCAAATTGGATATTGATGTTTTGAATCTTCTTTTGTGCGAGACAATATATGATATTGAAGGAATTGATGGTCCATTGTGAAAGCAACTA
Source organism: Chamaecyparis obtusa (assembly GCA_027943335.1). Taxonomy (NCBI): domain Eukaryota; kingdom Viridiplantae; phylum Streptophyta; class Pinopsida; order Cupressales; family Cupressaceae; genus Chamaecyparis; species Chamaecyparis obtusa. The sequence goes on along the minus strand of BSBK01010569.1, from coordinate 49,393 downwards.
GAATTCCCTTTTGAAGTAACTAATTCATGGTATGCCTTAAGGTAATTTGTGTGTTCAAGAAGTAAGGTAACATGTGATAGCCCATTAATGATTATGGTATGATTTTATCCAATTGATACTATGTACGACAACATGATGATATTTGATAGGGTTTGAATGGTATGTCATTGGTATCAGATGAGTCAATGAAAAGATCTATGATTTCTTGAAGGTTTCCTTGAAGATTAAAGACTTGGTATTTAGGTACATTTGGATTCTTTGTATAAATATGGTTTGTTATGTTGAGTTGTGTAGGAATATTTTGGAGTTGCTTGTGTCTCTTGATTGTGACCAGGTCCAAAAATTTTGAAGAGTAATTTGTATTAGATTTAACAGTGTGAAGTCCTTTGATTTCTTGGGATGTAAAGTTGTTTGGGTTGAGCCTTGTAAACAAGTGGAGTTCCTATTTGTCTTTGATGGTGGTTTTATGGAACAGAAAGGTGTTGTTACAAAATAAAGTTACGATGTTTCATTTAATGCCTTGAAATAAGCATATAAGAGTAAACACAAGCCAGAGTGTTAAAAATATAAGACTAGAAATAAGAAGTTAGAAGATGGTCATTAAAATTCAATAAAGTGAAGGAACTTTATAATGTTACATTTCAAATATATACAAATTACAGTCAATATCTCCAATTCAGAACAAAATAGACAAGTAAATCAATTATCAGATAAACTTCAATACTTCAAGTAAATGCACATAATAATCAAAAGGACATTATAGTATAAGAAAAAATTCAATAAAAACATATAGAGAAAAAATTTAGCTTAAGTGCTAGAAGAAAATGGGCTTCCCGAGCTACGCTCGGGATTCAAATCCAAGATACAATATAAGTTTTTAGATTAGGTAGAATACAACATCTAATAAGCTGGGAGTAATATTCTTGACATTTAAACTGGGTAAAATAACACATCGAACAAGAAGGCTATCACATACTCAGTACTACCAAGTAACATGCTTGGAATTTATCTTGGACAAAATACCATACCCAATAGAATGACTGTAGCATACCCATGGAGGAGGATAGGCATAGATCCAAGATGACTTTTCTAGAAGAAATATTGATGATTTTTTTTTGGATCCAATATGACCTTACACAATTTCTCGAAGGAACCTGTTCGACGCAGGATACATCTATGGATAGCTTCCCCTGCGAAAGATATCATCCAGGGAAACATATGAGATGTGTTAAAAAGTAAAATAAGTACGAAGGGTAACATATTAAAGCAAAGAGAACTAATGAAAATTGCATAAGCTTAAAAGTGCAACATAATAAAATATTGAAAAGTGCATTACCTTACTGAGCTTCTCTTTATTTTGAGAATAGTTTAATATTCTCTACTTAACAAGGCCAACTACATGAAGGTGGAAGCTCATTTGGCACCTCCCCCTCCCTCACATCACTCTCAATTCCCCATACCCGATCATATAACATTAATCATTCATTCACCCCTTAATAACATATAACATTCATCCATTCATCCATTAATACATATAACATTTATTCGTTAACATATTCAGATTCATTCATTAACATATAGCATTCATTATTTCTGTTTACATTCATTCATAATATGGTTGTCATAATATGATTACAAAAATATGATTATAATCACTTTATATTATCAAAGTATGGTTGTCATAATATGATTACAATCATTTTTTTTGTAGCTAAAAAAAGGAGTATCATTTTCTAAATCATATGTCCCCCCTTCAGTTGTTCTTCCCTCTGCTCATGATCTTAATGTATGCCTAGTCGTGTAATCACAACATGGATGCCACTGCAAGGGGGGGTCTGCTACAATAAAAAAGAAATGTTAAATCGATATGTTTTATTATTATTGTTACAAGTATTTCATTAATTAAAAGAACATTAGAGTGGTTCTCTTTACTTGATTGGGCAACACCATGTTCCTGATCTTGTCTTATTGCCTCATGATCCACATGATGAACAACTTCTAAATCCTCTAGAGTTGAAATATGAAAGGTTACATTAATTAATACACCAATTACAATTAAATATGTCTAAAAGAACATTAGAATGGTCCTCTTTACCTAATGGGGCCACATCATGTTCCTGATCTTGTCTAGTTTGATCATGCTCTACATGCTCTAAAGCTGAAACACAAAAGGTTACATTAATTAATACACCAATTGTAATTAAAGATGTTTAATTGTATTAATCCATATTGCATTGTGTATGGCACATGAATACATTTAGTATCAGGATGCACACCATGAACTTCATCTGTAGGTTGTGCTCCACCCTCACCACGTTGCATTCCAATGTCATGTGCAACATTATCATTTCTTGCATGTTTAAAACAAATATGCATATAATTAGTTTATGGTGAAAATCAATATTGAATAGATAGCACAAGTATTCACTTTTAAATAAACTTCATTAAGTTTATTTACTCGCATGCCAGATGTAGTGGAGGCTTTTATTTGCATAGTCAAGAGTCTTAGGCATTCAACCATGGCTCTGTAGCCTTTCTAGAAGAAATCTTTAGGTCCTTTTTTGTGGGCACTCTATTGAATTCAGAGCCCTACATTTTTGCATAAGATCGTGAATTTTTCTTCTATGGTGTGATAAAACCAAAATTATTTGTAATTTATTATTTGGATGTAATATTTTATTTATTGATACTTACAATTCATGTGACTAGTTTTTATATAACCACCAGATCCAAGTTTGTGCTACCCGTATTTTTCTAGTCTTGCCTTTGTTACCTTAGATGTATCAAGAAGCCTATGAAAAGTTTGAAATACATTAGATTATGTAAAAAGAAAGAGTGATCAATATATAATTACATTTTTATAGTATCACATTCCTTCCTTGGTCCGTTGTGTCTTTCCTTTTTTCTTCTTAGCCTTCTCCTTTCCATCAGAAACTAGGTCCTTCCACTCGCTCTCCAGTATCAAGGGGGGACACTAGTACTTTTTCTTCTTCTCTAAATGTGACCTATATTGGTCCCTCACATACCTTATATAGGTACCAAATTTCTTAAGTACCTTAGTTTGAATGAATGTGTTATTACTGAACAACACAACTAAACAGTGGAAAATAAAAGGGGGAGATAGGAAAATTAAAAAAGAGATGTTTTATAAAATTGAAAAAATTGGTCTCTTAGAAGGAAAGGGCATTTTGTTCAAAACCTAACCTTGAAGAAAGGATATAAATTATTTGGAAGCCAAGTCCAAGTCATTGTGCAAATCATTGTGAAGAAGTGTGGAAAAGAAGCTACGAACATAGCACGAAGGGAGAACATTGCAAGTCATCCATACAAAGGGATATGAAGGGGGTGCACATTGCACGAACCATACAAACATAGGAAACAATCTTGCAAGGAACTGACTAAAGGATCACCATACCAGGCAGGGGCATCGTACATGTGTGAAACCAGATTGTATGAGCTAGGAGGAAGGAACAACGTATGGTTGAACAGTCTATACAAGATCTGTTGCGGACTGTATGGGGTAGTAGTAGTAGCGGGTCGTATAGAGGTACTTATGGAGGTGGTAGGCCATATGAAGGTAGCACGTACGAGGGTGAAACACAAAAGAAAAGTATTATGAGTCGTATGAATCAGGTCACGTTAAAAAGTAGCAAATAGAAGAAAACTATTTTGAGTCGTACAAAGGAGACATGAAACAACAAGATGTAGGATAGGAAAATGATAAAAAGATGTACACAAGAGGAACCATCAAACTATAAATTATGTACAATCATATCCAAACACAAAAGAAATTGAGACAAAGAATGTAAATTCTAAACAAAACTCCCTCAATTTGACAATTGTTCTCTTTCTTGCTTCTCTAAAAGAGTGAATGTAGCTCCCATATTGACACAATGAAAGAAAGATGTTGATAATATGACTATAATGATGAAAAGAAGATTTGAAAGAAGATGGTTAGTTGGAATTGAGAAACTTGATCTCAATTTATACAAATTGGAGATCAAAATGCATATTTGGAAATGAGAGTGCAAATTGGAAGATTGTCATAATTATGACAAATTGAACACACAATTTGGAATGCATAAATCAAGGACAAAATGATGAGGCTAATTAGTAGGCAATTAGAGGACAAATTAGTGGAGAAATTGATAGGGAAAGATGTAAGAAATCATGAAGGCTGATTACTAGGAGGTCGTGAAGCATGATTTAAGGGAATGCAAAAGAGTCATATTTTAATAATAAAAAATTATTATTCCCTCAAAAAGGATAATTAGAAATTTAGGGAATTATAAAATCCCATAATTCAAAAAGGGAATCAATTAATTAATTGTGAGAGACTTAGTATAGGGGAATTAATCTAACAAACAGATTAATACAAAAGGGATAAACCGTGGGTTATCTATCCCAAAGGGACGAATTAGTAAAATGATTGGCCAAATTGATGCTGTATGATTGAAAGGGGATTGGTCTTGAATGATTTGATTAGGGTTTGAGCCGATCTTGATGATTAAAAACCAATTAGGGATCAACACAACATCAATGAACTTGGACAATGTGCGCGATTGAAAATGACGGGATAAGATAGCATCGATGAACTTTGACAATGCTATTGGGTTGGACTAATGATGATGAAATAACATCAATGATCTTGGACAATGCTATTTAAATTGACTTGGATTAGGATGAGGAAAATGAGGCATTGATGAACTTTGACAATGCACTCGAGATTGGATTGATGATGATGAGGCATCAATGAACTTGGACAATGCCTTGGATTGATTTAGGATTGAATTAATTTGAATGTGATTGAAATGGTCTCAGACTGATTAGGACTGAATAGAGATTGATTTGAACAGATTTAGGAAGGTTTGAAATGGTTTAGGATCTATTAGGATCGGTTTAGGAACATTTAGGATAGGTTTAGGACTTATTAGGAATGATTAGGATTGGTTTAGGAACGATTAGGAATGTTTAGGAATGATTATGAATGTTTAGGAATGATTAGGATCGATTTGGCCATAGAAATCAAAGTTATGATGGAAAATAAGGGAAATGTTAGTAAATGATCAAATGAGGAATGACATAAGATAAAAGACATGTTAAAAGGGGACATATAGGTGTGAACTATTTTTGAGTGCCTACACAAGATATCATGTACGTCATATAGACTCAAACGTACGCCTTACGAAACACTCTCTCTAGCATTGTATGGACACCCACGGATACCATACGAGCTCCAGTGCATACAATTTAAACTATACACACAACGTAGGAGGATCATACAGTCATTAGTAAAGAGTTAGAAGCGGGTAAAATTGGCGAAGATGGTGAAGGACAATTTTGGAAACCCTAATATGGGTAGTTATGAAATTCGGTATAAAACTAGAGCCAACAAGAAAAATATAGCAAAGACATATATGACCACTTCCAGTAGCAAGAAAATGATTTGGGAAAAGGTACAAAAAGATCAGTAGATAACTGTAGAAAATCTCACATTTGAAAGCGCAACTGGAAGTGAATGCAAAATGTGGTGGGAGAGCACTTCGGATAACCACCAGTTCAAGGATTCATTGAGGAAGGCAGAAGTAGATAGGATCATTTTTATGCCCATATTCAATCTAAGGGAGTTCGAACCAATGCTACGATCTATAGGGGCTGGGTATGACCATCATTCTCACAAATCCATTATTAGGTATTTTGACCACACAATAGTTGTTTCTTTTTTGCCAAAAGAATTCACCAAGGTTTTGGGGTGTCATCAAAGGGTTCATCTTCCATGAAACCCCAAGCAAGAATGTCTACTCAAGATAAAAAGATTTTACTCAAATTGGTGGGTGTGCAAGCTAGACATTTCCCCAACCGAATGGGATAACTCGTGGACTAGCAATAATAGTTGAGGGTTGAAGAAAGAATTCATCACCTCCCTTGAGTGGAAGTGTATAAGCAAACTCACATGGGCTAGCAAGGAATCAAATATTAGCCATTTGGATGCTCAGGCTAATGAATGGCATATGAAGGGAAAATATATCTAATTGGGGGTAGGTTTTATCAAAGTGAATACGAGAGCTTTTAAGCCTCAAGCACAAGACATTCATATGCCCCACCATGCTATTGCACTATTCCTCGATGCCATGAGGACACAAGTACCTCCAGACCAATGGAGGAAGTTTGTACCAGCTAGCAGGGTGGAACTGTACAAACTGACTATGTACTATTGGACACATATGGACACTCTTATAGGTGGTAGTAGTAAAATCCCCTTCAGAAGAAGGCTAGGCAGGAAGTGACTTCTAATACGGGTGAAGGAGATGAAGGGAATGAAGGCAATGAGGAGGAAGAGGAAGATATGGTGAGAGAAGAGGCAATGGTGGAGGAAGTGGCAATCTTCTCTTCAAAGAGTGAGAGAAGAGGCAATGGTGGAGGAAGTGACAATCTTCTCTTCAAAGAGTGAGAGTATGGTCAAGGAGAGGTTCCAGATGGAACCATACCATGGAGGCAGTGCCCAGGTAGAGGAGGTCGTAGGCAGTAAAGTAGGGGAGATGAAGGAAGGAATCACAGGTTCACAGAGTACCCTACTAATGGACTTCATACTAGTACTAGAGGGGTCCATACCAAAGACTATACCAGAGAGAACCAAGAGGCCTATACCAGTGGTGGCTGACTGGGGGGCAAAGTGATCTGCAGTGCCCAAAATTGTATTCACTCCTGCACAACTTCCACCCATGGAACCCCTGGTCATAATAGAGGGGACGGAGGTGGTCCCACCCTTCTCCTAATGACCTCATGAGGGATTGAGAAAGCCATTCCCATTACATTGGTAGTGGCTCCTGCACCTACCATTAGATTTGTCACTCCAGCCACCTTAGTTGCAGTCCCTATGATGGAGGATGTAGTTCCTACGCCAACAAGTGGGGAAATTATGACCAAGGGCCCGAGGGTCGAAGGTGAAGGTGTAGATAGCGACAAAGGAAAGGATACCACTAGAGTATAGGATACAAGAAACCAGGAGGGGGGAGATATACTTGGTATGGACACAAAGATGGATAGCCTCTTAGAGAAGTTTGAGATGGGGGTTGGGGACATCCCACCAACCTCACCGACCCCATTGATGGCACATCACACTTATGAGCAGAAGAAAACACATGAGGCTCCATGAGTCCTATAGGGCGAGGTTATAGAGGTGGAGGATGGGAGCCACCAAGAGGGGAACATCTCCCTCCAAAAGGAAGGGCCTATTGGAGACATTGTACCAGAGGCTACCAATAAGGAGGCCTCCACTCCTGGGTTCAGAGCATTCATTCAGTGATTCTTGGGAGAGTTGGAGTGAATGATAATAGCAACATGTGGGGTGGAAGACCTCAGTAGGCAGCTAGACATAGGCCCCATCACCATAGAGGTGGAGAGGCTTATGAGATCCATGCAGGAGTATGAGAAGGATTTCATAGAGCACCTCACAGCTCAAGGATGGCCCCATATGGAGACTACAAAGATGTTGGAAGAGTGGGGGATACCACACATTCAAGAGGGGCACACATGCATGATAGTTGTCATATATAACATGGAGTGGACATTCCAGGATACATTCCTTTAGCTCCAACGGATAACCCAGGTGGCACAAAAGGAAGAAGTGGAGAATACTCTGGCACTGGAACAAGAGGTGGCCTTGTAGGCAATAATGGTCAAGCTGGAAAATGAGCTAACTCAGGAGAAGATAGCTTGCGCAGGAAAGGATGAGCAATTGATGGCTACCTTAGGGACATTGGAGAGCACAAAGAAGGATTTGATGAATGCATTGAGGTTGCTTAAAGAAGCATGGGAGAAACAAATGATAGTGGATCGAGATCTCCAACTCCTTTGACAACAACTCCGGTGACTGACATCCTCTTCCATTCTAGGGACGTCCTATCATCCTTCCTCATAGTAGATTTGTTGTTAGTCACAGTTTAGTTAGTCGGAATAATACTTTATGTTTAATGTTTTGATTAGTAATGGCAACGCAATGGAAGTTGGTTCTCGAGTAGTAGTAGGAACCGATAGTTGGAATGCTCAACCAACCGTCAAGTACTTTATTAATATAATCTGGCACTGAGAATATGTTACAGTTGATATGACATTACATGGAATAAAGCTTATCATTTTGCCAATATTATGTGTATGGTTAATTTTCTAAATTATTATGTTTCTTATGCTACTCTATGAATATTTCTATTTACTTTGTGTGCAAAGCAAATAATTATAACCTGTAGGGAGTAAATAAACATATTACACTCTAACGAGCACCTATCATGCCAAAACTTCGATACACAATCAAGAGTCCACCATGGCACTTGACACCAAACATCCTCTTAACTAAGGAACACTCGTAGCAACTCACATGCAACCAATAGCTAATCATCTTGTGCTTTCATGTAACCAAGGAGTGAAACCATGAACCCAACATAAGAACTCTGTGTTGTAGTTCAAAAATCTCCATGTAACCAGGATGTTAATACACATCCAACATGTAACCTTGTTGGCAATATTGAAAAAAAAGAGCCAATGCCAAATATTTCTAGTCCTCATGAGACATAGCTAAAAGTTTCTTTAATTTTCCTACTGATGCCTTGTGCTATCCTTGCCGCACTAACAAATTATGCATCTTGAGCTTCCACAACTCAAAACCATCCTTTCCATTAAATCTCTCCACCTCAAACCTTGTATTTGAAACCTTTTCCATTTGATGCTGCAAAATGAACACCAAACCCTACCACAACTATTGCAAACATTATAGCTTTGATACTAGTTGTTGTGGAAGCGGAAGCATAAACCAAGATAATAAAATATTGCAACACAAATAAGTTGCAAAGAAGCACAACAAATAATAAAATGAAATAATGGAATAACACATAAGACATTGATTTACATGGTAAAACCTTGACAAAATATCAAGAGGCAAGGTATCAGTATTTTTATTGTTTAAGAAAAACAATTACAATCCTCACAGCTGCTGCTATCATAATTGCTCTTGCAATTTACAATTTGCAATTTGACACTCCCATTTTGCCTTCAAGACAACAAAGATATACTTAATATCTTCAAGATAACAACCACCACTAAATATAGAAAAAACCGACTTTATTCTTTTCTTCAACATAGAAAAAGTAGCTTTAATCCTTTGAAGAAATTGACAATTTCTTTTGATAGAGAAAAACTATTTTCTTTTTAAAAGATGAAATAAGATTTATTTTCTTGTTTTATAGCTTTACTGCTATATTGTTGTCACAATCCAATAAAAAATAATATTACATGAACTAATCACTTTAGTTACATGATGCCAGCTAAATTCACAGTTATGTGACAAAGTTAATTGAATAAACCAAAATTATTTACCAAAGGGAATCAGCTTGGAAACAAAAATATCTGTTTGGTTGTCTTTACCTGTTGTGTTGTTTGTTGAATGATTCATTTATTAAGCTGAACATTAACCTCATGTTTCCATGCAGAGCATTTTCTATTTAAATTTAAGCAGTTGTGTCCATGCGTAATTTTTTATTTAGGAAAAAAAAAATTATAATCTTTTCAAATGCTTAGAGTCAAAAATAAGGGCAGGTTCCTATATGACAGCTTAAGCTTATTTTGACTAGTAGCCACTACTTTTTAAAAGCAATTTATGAAACTGATAACACCTGAATATTTAATTTTGCTACTTAGATTTTATTTTTATCAACATGAAACTAAGGCTGTACCGGCTGATTGACCATTGATAGGAAGCAAGGATAAGTTTAATGGAATTAATGATGAGTTCAAATATTGGTGCAAGAAAAGATGGCAGATGAATTACGAGATGAAAAGTAAAGATCAGAAAAGGAGATAGATGCCAGAGTCTGCTGGTTCTAATACCAAAGTGTTGCCCATTACTCTTCAAATTATACAAATTTGATGTCAAAAATTTAAAACGGCATTAACAATCCAATAAAACAACACGCCAGAAAAAATACACACAAATTACAAAATATTTGACGTCTTCGTCAAGGATATTTACATTGTTCCAAAAAGTTGAATGGATAAACTTCTTTTTCGTTGGACTTTGGCTCTTTTCTTGGTAATACAGATCCAAAGTTCTTAAGGTATGGCCTGAGAGAGAAAAACATTCTGACACAAATCCCCTCAGCCCTGGTAAGGACTATCCAGGATATACCCTACATCCTTGGACATGTCCTACATGCCCCTTCTCCAATGCCCATGCTTATCTTGATTGTCACAAAAGAGATTCCACAATACCCAAAATCGGAGTTTGCAAAGAATATAATTTTTGTAAGGTAGCTGAACAACCAACACATCCTGTCAATTTCTTAATTACTCCTTTTCATTACATATAGTGTTTCATCAAATAGTTCTCTTTCACCCCATCAAAAATACAAAAGACTATTAGTAAGTTTTTACTTTTGGCTAAGGAGTTACACGACAATCTACTGAGTTGTTATTCTAGGCAATTAACTTCTAAGAGGTCCAGGAACAGGATCAGATACAAACAAGCGAAAGGTGTTCCATTGATAGTATTTTCTGTGCAAATAGTGAAACTTCATGTAGAAATCAAGACTTCAACTCCTGCATACAAGTGCCACACTAAAATTTTGAGCCGGGGAATTTGGTAAGGCACTTAGTTTCATTGTGCATGTAGCAATTCCTGATGATAATTAATTTCATTAAAACCACTCCCCAAAACACTCACAATCACAATATTCCTAATTTTTCAGTCCTTTGGCTTTAGCTACAAGTTGACAGAACACTCGCATGCGCTTAAGGAAAAGAGTTAAAGAACTGTACAAAAGAGAGGTCTTTGATTCGATATGATACATTACCATCACTTTCAATTTAATAATAATCCTTGGTAGATGTAAATCATCTCCTTAAAAAAGACTTTTAAGTACGACATTATTTGAAATGACAAAATTACCAATTCGCAAGGGAGTAAAGAATCAAAATTGACTTAAGAACAAATGTTGATTGACTAGCATTTAATGGAATATTTCTGCCTTCTAAACCTGTAAACAAACAGTACAATAAAAAGTGCAGAAAGTTAGATGCACATTTTTGTTGTCCAAGAACAATAACCCAAGGTGGACTAGAAAATATTTATGGATGACCTAAAGATAAAAGGTAATGATTTTTTTACGCATGCAAATTAATCTCTAGTTAATCTTATGCAATTAAGACATGGAACAAACAATGCTGACTTAATATTTCACATTCTCTATGAGAAATTTATCAATTATAATGTATTATCTTATCACTTATCCATTCCTACAAAATATTGGCGGGCCATGCGCCAGCATTAACATCATCAGAATAACTTCAGTCATTTCTCAAGCATTAAAATGAGGAACCAGCAAATGCAGTCCACCGAGAAAAAATGTGTACTCAAAAGTAGTCCATGATCACAAAATTCATGGTCTATTGCAAATACACAACTGATGTAGCATACTACAAAAGTAACCTGCTCAAAAATCGGGCCTATGATTAGCTGATCCATCAGGATTGTTATTGTCATCTCCCTCATTCCTTCCCCTTGCTCTTCTTCTTTCTTGCCATCTGGCCCATATCCATCGCACAATCAAAAATCCTCCAAGCGCATAGACCTAGGTATGATGACAAGAAGAAAACCACAGAAATTAGGAACTTCACAAATGCCATGGATAAATCCTATCATTCAAACAATGCATGTTGCAGGCTCCTTAACAGCTGAATCAAATATCCAATTTTATGATATAGCTAAAGACCTCAAACAATCATATCAATTTGAAATAAAGTCTTACCTTTAGGGATGTCCATATAGATTTCTCAGCAATTCAACAATCACTGACAAATCTTTTCATACACATACTTACTAGATTTTGAAGCTCAATCTTCCTGTTACCAACATAAATTATGCCCACACACATATTATCAATTGCTATTATCATGTTGTTAAGATCACTGGCCAAAGACATTTGCTTTGACCCAGCAAGAGAATAGCTCAGCTAGCACTTGCAATGATTTTTAATGCCAGAAACATTTGAACTAAAAGCCATAATGCTAACAACTTGAATCAGAACTCTAGCCAACCTATTTTTATAGATTGTCCATGCATTAGACTAAAGAACAGAAAAATCATTTACTGACCAACCAATTTGCTCCTTGCTCCAGAAATCCAATCTTATCTTTGATAAAATGGCTGTTGAATGGTGGGATGAAAAGAATGGTATTGCTTAATTCAGAGAAATGGTTGTCTCCGGGTTGATCTTGAAGAACAAACAATGCCTAGAAGAATCCAGTAGGAAATGAATTGGTACCATCCATACCATTAACTTGTAAAGCTGTCTACATCAGAGTGTACATTTACATTACAATGCACACTGCAAAGTTGATCTCTTTGGCATCTTGGGTAAGCTATGTTTTGAAAGGCATAGAAATGATGGCCATGCAAGTACCGTAACAGCCACATGTATGTATATAAACTGATTGTTAAAGATAGACTCAAAGACCTGCCACAACTGATTTGAGTATAGTAACATAGTCATTTTACAAAATGGATTGGCTTGGAGAAACCAAGGATACATAGGGACACAACCCCTGCCCTGGAAGCAGGCACCCCTGTCCCCTAAACATTTTGCAAATGGCAAGATGTCAAGGGGATGTCCCCCTGCCATCCCCACTGTCTGGAAATTTGCAAGAAACAGGGGAAATGTCCCAAGGCCATTCCTGGGATGGCTAGGTGTCGCCCACGGCTAGGGAGTATTGTAGTCGTGCCATTTTCATATTGTTGATTTTTAGGGAGAATCTCTTAAAATCTGCTAACCTGTGTCACCTCTGCTGCAGGATGTTGCACTAACAGGCTAACAGTTCGGTATAGTAAGAACGCGAGACAATTGTGGCTTTATATTTGCCAATGGCTCCAAACTATATTTTGTTCGCGTACGTGCCCAAGGGGCAGTATTTGATTGTAATATCTGCTTTTTGAAATAGGATTTAATTAATAAGTGATGAAATTAAAATATAAAAGAATAAAATTAAACATAACCATAACTAAAATTTAGTTAAGCTTAATGAATGGTCAAAAGGCATGAGATGAAAAGTTGTGCCTCCCTCAAACATGAGATATAAAAGGGAGAAGAAAACTTCATTTGAAAAGGGGAGAGGAAGGAAGAGAAAAGGGAAAAGGCGAATCAAGAAAGAATTAATAGAGAAGAAAATAAGTGACTCCTTCAAAAGGAAAAAGTTATGAAGGGTTGTGACTCTTTCAAAGGGTTGTAATTATAAAAGGTTTTGACTCTTTCAAAGGGTTGTAATTATAAAAGGTTTTGACTCTCCCAAGGGGTAGAAATAATGAAGGGTTATGACTCTTTCGGAGGGTGGTAAATGTGAAAGGTTGTGACAATTGCAAAGGGGCAGATGTGATCTCTCCCTTACATTGGAAGATGTAAAGGGAAGAAAGTTTCTTTTGAGGAGGAAATCCGAGGGAAAACAATTTGGGGACTTATATATTATTCTCAAAGGCAACAATGAAAAGTGGTGACTCAATTCTTATGAAAGGTGGTGACCCTTTCACCAATACAATATAAAGGAGATTTCACTCCAAGCATTGAAGGACTTATCAATCATCATTCTTCATCCATCAATCATTAATCCTTGAAGAAATCAAGCAAACAATCAAACAGCAAGATCAAGCAAACAATCATCAAATCTACATCAATCATCACTCCATCTTGGGATCAAGAAAACATACAATTCAGCAATCAGGCATGACTCTATCAAAGCAACATTCATTCAATCATCCTCCACCAATATATCAAACTAGCTAACACTATATCATCACTCTTCAATCATCTAATCACGATCGCTTAATCATAACTCACCAATACCTTGAATCATCAAATCAGAGGAATTCATTCAATTAATCAATCATCCAACAACAATCATCAGCAGAAGAAGAAATAGACATATATTCAGCCGCTAGCATCGAACAAAACAACTACAATAAGCACATACAACCTCAGGAATTATCTATAACTTCTAATTTTTGTGGTATGAAAGGATAGATTCGCATATGCAATTATATTTATAACTGTATATAGATGGAAATGCATAATGTTTATATCTGATTATATACAATTAATGAATACTTGAATTTAATGTCTACATATTATCAAATATGGAATTTGCAATAATTATTCTTGTTGAGGGAAGGGAGTGAGTGCAAGGAGGGAGCCCACTCGGTATGGCACCTTGTAAAGATGGTTAAGGAAAATTGGTTAAGGACCACAAGGGCACCTCATGATGATGGTTAAGGACCACATGAGGCCAAGGAGGATAAGCTCCTACCTCGGGCCTAGGATTGAAGGTCAAGGACACCTTATTGAAGCTGACCTAGTAGCCCCACATCAATCAATTGTTGAAGTGAGTTAATCGTAAGAGACGAGAGGTTGACATGAGGGAGGAGAACAACGTAAAGCCCTCACTAGGTGTGCAACCTCATGATGATGGTTGAGGACCATTGGTTAAAGACCAAATGAGGCCACAAAGGATAAGGGCCTAGGGTAGAGGACACTTTGGACACCTCGTCATGTCTTTCAATACAAACCCCATTATGGTTGTGTTGGCAAGTGATGTTTTGGGAGCACAAGGGATCACTTAAGGGTTGTCATTTATGGCAACACTTATGCTGGAGTGATCGCATGCAGAGATTTTTGGTACTAGAGTCACAGTCATGAAAATGACTAAGTACAAAATCAGGATAATAGTATACTATGTTACAGTTTTGGTCATTGAAGATAATGTATGAAGTATTATGACTTGTGAAGTTAGTAGAAGACATTTTGGGATACGTATGACCTTCAGTTAAGGTCGCACGTGTTTTGGTGATGAGATCAGTGAGATACAGTGTTGTGAAGGTAAACAAAGACAGAGAATCAATAAAACAGGGCATATGAACAGTTGCGATGATTGAGGCAAGGTTAGTTGGTATGGTAATGTGCTAAGTCAAACAAAAGTTGTATATTGCCGACACTTTGGTAATATAAAATTGCCGACTCTATGTTTGTCATTTGCATAAATATTTATTATGTTTTGTAATGTATTTTGAGAGCCGACTGGATGGCAGAATTAGTATAAGTATAGAGTGTTTTGTGGAAGTGATAAGAGTGATTGTGATGATGATTTGATGGATGCGAATCTAAGAGCAGAGAGCAGATGCGAGATCAGTGTTTGACAGAGCTATAACTGGAACTATCTAAGCATAGCAAATGCTTGTATTCTTCACTTTTGAAGAACACTTTGTGACAGTATTTTGATTGTAAGAGCTGTAAGCTCACCACCTTTAACAAGGTTTTTGTATACCCCTAACAGGGTTTTGTATTCCTCTAAAAAAGGAAATGTACTATGTAATAATCAGCTCCTAACAGGGCTAGATCTCCTAATAGGGATACTATATTTTAGTGCATAGTTGTGGGTACCATCCCCACTAGGGTTTTCCCTTGGCCAGGGTTTCCTCGAAAACAAATCATGGTGTTATGAGTTATGTGTTGTGCATTTATGTTCTTTTCATTTCAGCATTGTTATGGTTTATTTTCAATTGGTTGGAGTTTAAACTAAAGTGTTGTAATACCGAGTCACCCCCCCTCTCAGTATTACCTAGTCCTAACAATTGATATCAGAGCTATAGGCCCTTGGAGAGAAAGCCTAATAGCTTAAGGGAGATCAGAATGGATTCAGAAAGTTTGCAAGAGAACTTTGAAGTAGCACTTGATGACCTAGACAAAGAAAAGGCTGAGAATGGCGCATTGAAATTCAAATTGAGAAGAGCAGAAGGTTTAATCAGGAAACTAAAGGAACAACTTGAAGTTTCAAGAAGTCAGAAACAAGACCTTATGGATAAGATCAAAGAGGATTCAGACAATGACACGTCAGATAAAGTAAAGAAACTGGAGCAAGAAAAAGAGCAAATCAATCTTCTAATGATTAAAGAAGTTCAACATGAAAAGGATGCAAGATACAAAGTTGAAGAGACACTAAAAGAAGCAAATGTGCAGATAGGACAAATGAAGACTGAACTTGATCACTACAAGGATAAATGTCAGGAATTGGAGAAGTACAATCAGATCATTAAAGGTGAACTCACTCAAGCAAAATTACACATTGAGAAGTTACACGAGCAGTGATAAAATTGATGAACAAAGAGAGAGACAGAAACCTGAAGGAGACATGTCTGGAATCGGATTCAATGAAGGTGAATGTTCTAAGACTAATGAGGAAACACATGAAGCAAAGACTAAACAAAGACCTACTTTTGAAGAACCTAAAGAACAGATCAGACCTTTTAGAGGTAGATGCTTTGGATGCAACAGAGTTGGACACATGAAGAAAGATTGCAGAGGTAAAGGCCCTTTCAAACCCTTTACTGGTTATTGCTATAACTGTTATGATTATGGACACAAGAAAGCAGAATGTAGAAAACCAGATCAGTCAAGGAACAAACAAGATTATGTCAGAGAGGAGTCAGCAGCCAAGATCACATGTTACAAATGCAATAACTATGGGCATACTGCAAGGTACTGTAGACTATAGGTAAATCAGGATAGAAGGAGACCACCTACATGTTACAAATGCAATAATCTAGGACACATAGCGAAGTTTTGCAGATATAATGGGTAGGACAACAAAAGAGGACCAAGAGGACCACCTCCCGTGGTTATAAAAAGAATATTGGTGACAGTGGTAAAAGTTTTACTGAGTACATGGATGAGTTCGATAATCATTTCAAGAAATCAGAAAATAAAGAGGATGAGAAGATATGGAAGGTGAAAGATTTCAATAGGGCATTGGTTCAAGGAGAGACAATAGATACTACTGTGTCTTCGCATGATGAGTACATTGAGACATCGACCTAGAAGGTCGCATGGCCTTCGGGGGAGCATTGGATGCACATAACAAAATATATCCAGCCCCTGATTATGTGGAGTGAGCTCATGCAAGCTTAGATTTGGTGTGTACAGACACTGTGGAGTTTATGTTTGAGAGCGCAGCAGTTGGAGATTCATATCCTATGTTCGTGAGATTTTGTTTGAGTGGACAGCGTGCGAAGTTGAGCTACCTGTGTTTAATGCACTTACTCAACCTACGATGGATAAAAGAGCTTGAAGGATATCATTTTTGCACCGTTTGATAATCAGCGACCAAGGAGAGCAGTGTGAAGAAGCATTTCAGCCACCTAGCAGCCACATTGCGTGATCATTTCGAGCAGAGTTCCAGAATTTAGTGTGATAAAGGTATTTAGACTTTATACTCTTTCAGAAGATATGGATGCACCTGTTATTTTGATGTTGTTGATAGACCGAGGTATAAGTTCAAGAAACATCCGTTTAAGTCTTGTGAGGATGATCCCGAAGGAGCATTTTTGCAAACCCCTTACGGTGTGTTGCATGTTGAGGATATTAGGGCATACATACACTGCAAGTATGAGATCATAGGAGATGTCAATATCTATAGTGAATTAGATGGGATGATAGAAGCAGATGGAAAGATGGTAGAAGAGTTTAAGCACTTGGAAGATCAATCTATTATCAAGCTAACCCTACTAGCGGAGTTTAGTGAGACCGAATGGTTCAAGATAATCCTAAGCAAAAACCATGACCAGTTTATATGGATTGGAGAACAACCAGTTAAGATATGTGCACAAATGATTCATGAGATAACTGGATTGGATAATACTGGAGCCCTCCCAACAGCAGAGAAGATTATCAGAAAACAAGTGAAAACCCTAACCCATTCTAAGTGGGATAAGAGAGCAATGACAGTGAACGACATCTTTCAGCAAGATGTAAGGTTGGTAGCTATGATATTAGGTTACAAGATGTTTCACAGCAGCAGACCTAACTTAGTGTCAGCTAGAGTTAGTATGATGGCATATAGGATGGTTAAGGAAAACAAGAAATATAACTTATGCGAAGTTCTAGCACATCAATTTTTGGACAATGTGAAGGTTATTAAGAAAGACAAGTCTAAGGGATTTAGGTTTGGTTCGCTTTTGGTTCATATGTATATCTACATTGAGCGCAAATTCCTTGGCATGCACCCTAGAGCATGGAAGAATGTACCTACTGGAATTCAAATTTCTGAGAGTTACCGAAGACAAAGTAAGAATTGGGTAGATGGAGAATTGTTTGCAATGACCAAAATCCTACAAAGGTAGATGAAGGAAAGATATAGGATACCTGAAGATATAGTTGAGAAATATAAGGACACTATCTGTTTCATGGTTGAAACTGATTGTGTGCGCTTTGAGGTAGTTGAGCCTAGGAAGAAATGGTGTTACCCTATGGGGTATGAGGTCAGTTATGAGGTTCTAACTATGCAAGTTGAGCATGTTTTAGCAACAGAAATAGACAGTTCTGAAGAAAGATGGGGAACATATTGGGAGAAGTCTGAAAAGGTTAGAGAAGAACAGGAAAAAGGGACAAGGAAGAGAAAGATTGGTAAAATAGTTGAGGATATCACTGCGAAGGTAGGAATCACTAGGGAACAGCTGAAGAACATAAGGACAAGGATGACAGAAGCATCTTCCAGCATGGCTATTGATGCACCTCCCCCTTTTGAAGCTGAAAAGACAGTAAGTCCTACACCAGACATAATTGATTTATCTTCTACACTTGAGAAGACTGCACAAGAAATTGTACCTGCGAGCACACCTAGGAGATCTACAAGATCTAGCAAGCCAAGCAGCTCTAAGAAACAAGAGGTAGAAGTGGAAATAAAGAAGAAAGAGGACAAAGTGATTGAGAAGGAAGAAAAAAAAGAACAGAAGAGACCACAAGATTTGTGGAAGCCAGATATCCCGAAGTTGCAAAAGAGAGTAATAAAAGATGGAAATCTGAAGACAGTAGACAGATATTATGAAAGATATGATTCTGAAGATCAAGCAATAATTGAGGACATAGTAATTGAGCACTTATTGGTTTTCAAGAAAAATTTGTTAGAAATTGAAGTATCCCCAAGGACTTGTACAGCAAGTTAGAAATTAGAAAGCAGTTAGCTCAGTTTGAGGATGAGAATATAAGGAACACGGCTATTGAGGACATGTTGCCAGTAGTCTCTATACAAGAGAGGGAGAGAATCATCAAAGAGTTGAAACCTTTGTTGAGGACTAAGGCTAGACTGGTGAAAATTATGGCAAGAAAATATGATGAAGTCATAGAGGACACACAAAAGGCATTGGATCAAATTCTAATGAGTGATATGCCGGAGAAGACCTCACCTCCCAAGGTTACCAAGCCTACACCTTTGGGATTAGGAGAAAGTTCTAAGGCAGCTGAAGTTAATGAGCAAGCAAGCATGCAACCAGACTTCTTTGTTTCTGGTATGCCTATTTCATTAGATACTTCACTTGATGAGAATGACCCATTTCAAGACAATGCAGACAATGTGATGACAGTCGAAGAAGAAGGATAGATAGAGGAAGAGCATTCAGAGGATAAACAGGAAGAGAAGGAACAGGAGAAGGAGATACAACAAGAAGAAAGGCAGGTAGAAGAGACAAGAGCAGAAAAAGTAGTTGAGGTAAGAGTTGAGCAAAAGAAAGAACCAGACACCTCCTTTACTCTATTGTTGGCAAGTATGGCCAAACCAATGAGCGCAGATGCAGAGAGCATGGATGAGGATGAACCCATGAGGTTATCCTTCATAGCATTCACTAAGGCTAAGGAAAGGTCAAAACAAAAAGGAGATAAAAGGGTAAAGGTGATTACTAGGGCAGTGGAGACAGTAAACAAAATACTCCCTACACCTATTGTCTTTCAAGGAAAGGATGATGCAGAAAACCTAAGCATGGCATTGGACAGCTTTGACAGTCATTTTGAGTCACTGCTGAAGACTGCAGAGGATAAGGCAGAGAAGAGTTTCTTGGAAAAGAAGTTGAAGGAAGTTTGTCAGTCCATCTCATGGGACTTGGACATTCTGAAAGCAACTACACTTAAGGCTAAGAGTTGTGTGGCATAAGGAAGGAAGATATACAGTTATTGTATAAATCTTGTTAGACATGTGAAGAACATTGAAGATATCATAGCCATGGACAGGGCTACCCTAGACAGCATGATGGACAGTTGTGAAACCTCTTCACAAACTATATTGGAGATGGATAAGCAAGCATCCAAGATATTGGATAAGATTAGCGCTTTGAATGCGGAGAAAGGGAGAGTAGTGGAAAGATTTGGTTTGTTGAAGAGTCTAATCACTTCTAAGCTATCAATTCTTGAAGCTCATCTTATGGAGATGGAGAAAATAGAAAGCTCAATGACAAGTTCCTTACCCACCGAGCTAAAGGCAGCAGAGACAACGTCTTATGCACTGAATGGACTGATCCATGTTAGTGAACTTTTGATTAAATCATGGGAAGATGAAGTAAAGACCTTGGAAAACTCCTTCCAAGACATTCTGAGATTGGTGAGTAAGCATTGAATTATTATATGCTTAAAATTTTAAAATTTTGCAAGTACCTTTGCCATTAATGTCAAAGGGAGAGGAAGAGAAGAGAAAAATGAAAAGAGGAAGAGAAGAGAAAATAAGAAGAAAAAGAATTTTAAAAAAAAAAGAGAAAAGAGAAAAAGAGAAAAGTATATGTATATAGTAGAAGGAAGATAGTGCTTTGACACTTAGTCATTTTTCGCTAAGTGTTGCCATCAATGCCAAAGAGAGAGATTGTTGGCAAGTGATATTTTGGGAGCACTACGGATCACTTAAGGGTTGTCATTTGTGGCAAAACTTATGCGGGAGTGATCGCATGTAGAGAGTTTTGGTACTGGAGTCACAGTCACGAAAATGACTAAGTACAGAATCAAGATAACAGTATACCGTGTTACAGTTTTGGTCAGCGAAGATAATGTATGAAGTATTATGACTTGCAAAGTTAGTAGAAGACATTTAGGGATATGTATGACCTTCAGTTAAGGTTGCACGTGTTTTGGTGATGAGATCAGTGAGATACAATGTTGTGAAGGTATGTGAAGACAGAGAATTAGTAAAACAGGGCATATGAACAGTTGCGATGATTGAGGCAAGGTTAGTTGGTATGGTAACGTGCTAAGTCAGACAAAAGTTGTATATTGCCGACACTTTGGTAATATAAGATTGCCGATTCTATGCTTGTCATTTGCATAAGTATTTATTATGTTTTGTAATGTATTTTGAGAGTCGACTGGATGGCAAAATTAGTATAAGTATAGAGTGTTTTGTGGAAGCGATAAGAGTGATTGTAATGATGATTTGATGGATGCGAATCTGAGAGCAGAGAGCAGATGCGAGATCAGTGTTTGACAGAGCTATAACTGGAACTATCTAAGCATAGCAAATGCTTGTATTCTTCACTTTTGAAGAACACTTTGTGACAGTATTTTGATTGTAAGAGCTGTAAGCTCACCACCTTTAACAGGGTTTTGTATTTCTCTAAAAAAGGAAATGTACTATGTAATAATCAGCTCCTAACAGGGATACTATATTTTAGTTCATAGTTGTGGGTACCATCCCCACTGGGGTTTTCCCTTGGCCAGGGTTTCCTCGAAAACAAATCATGGTGTTATGAGTTATGTGTTGTGCATTTATGTTCTTTTCATTTCAGCATTGTTATGGTTTATTTTCAATTGGTTGGAGTTTAAACTAAAGTGTTGTAATACTGATTCACCCCCCCTCTCAGTATTACCTAATCCTAACAAGTTGATCTCCCATGTAATCATAAAGATTTGTTGTTTAGATTCATAAGTATATTTCCTAATCCTAGAATTGGATGTATTTCGTGAATTATATATACATTGTATCTAATTTGGTTGTAGGTTTCTCCAAATAGGCCTATCTCACCTTATTCTTAAGTAAGGATTATATCTCTAACTATATTTTTCTATTTGTTTCATTTGGATTTGTGAATTTAGGTCAAAGTATATGGTGATCCCAGAAAGGGACATTACAATGATGATCCTCATGTCTACAAAAAGTCTATTCATCCTTTGGTATGTGGTTCAGCTTAGTACTCTTTGTTTTCCTCTATTGAAAGGAGATGTAAGACCGTTTATGGAGGATCTAGAAGAGACAAAAGCAACATGAACTTTCATCTGCTTTTAGATGACCTAGGTAGCCAAGTTTGCTGCTAGAGTATATCTACATAGGAAATGTATTAGTGTTCTCCATGTTTCCATAGCGGGTTTTTAGGGATGGCAAAATATATATATATATATATATATATATATATATATATATATATATATATTGTTGGTACTTGGTGTTGTCATTGATGTCAACCCTCTACCATGATTGGCAAGATGTGGAGAGATTGTTGAAGGCAAGATATGATGGTGTTTGGTGAGTTGTCATAGGATGTTGAAGATTGTGTAGATGTTGATGTCCACCTGCTTGGTGTTGATGTCTACACTCAATTTGTTGAGATAGTAGTAAATATTTTTGTAAAGTCCCCTTTCGGGATCACCTTATACTTTTCCCTAAATTCACAAATCCAAAATGAAACTAGAGCAAAAGAGTAGTTAAAGATGTAATTCTTACTCAAATAAGGTGAGATAAGCTATATAAATATCTGAAGTTTGATTTCTCATATTAGGTTGATCTCTTACATCGATCTCATTTATCAAATGGAATTCTTCTACTCAATCTACTCTCTAAATCTGAATAATACTCTTTTATTGTTGCTCCTTTTTAGCTTGGAATGAAATCTCCTGTATACTTTATTTGTGGAAGGGTCACCACCTTTCATTAGAATAGAGACACCACTTTTCATTGTTGCCTTTGAGAATAATGTATTGTTCCCTAAATTGCTCTCCCTTGACTGCCCTCAAATGAACCAATCTCCCTTTTATATCTTTCAATGTGGGGGGTAGTCACACTCTTCAACATGACTACCCTTTGCAAAGGTCACAACCTTCCACTAAACCACCCTTTGGATGAGTCACAACCCTTCATTATATGCCCTTTGAAAGAGTCACAACCCTTCATAATTGTCCCTCTTTGAAGGAGTCACAAACCTTCATAATTACCACCTTTTCGAAGAGTCACAAGTTACAACCCTTCATAACTTTTGCACTTTGAAGGAGTCACTTCCTTATTTTCTCTTCTATTAATTCTTCCTTGCTTCACACCTTCCCTTTGCTCTTCCTTCCTCTCTACCCCTTTCAAATGAAGTTCTCTTCTCCCTTTTTATATCTCGTGTTTGAGGGAGTCACAACTTTTCATTTCATTTGACCCTTCATTAACTTAACTATATTTAATTATGTTATATTTTAATTTTAATATTTTATATTTTTAATTTAAATTTTATTTTTATTCTTTTATATTTTTAATTTTATTATTGTTATTTATTATTAAATCATATTTCAAAAAGGGGGCATCACAGTCCTCCCTTCCCAAAATTGCTTGTCCTCAAGCAATGATTGAGTGATCATGGAATCCCATCCGCAATCCACCTTCCGCTACACAACTCTGATATTATTATATATGTTTTCTCCCTTATTTTGAATGTGAATTATGATTGATAGTAGAAACTTGGCAGTTGGTGTTGTCATTGATGTCAACCTTCTGTTATGATTGACAAGATGTGGAGAGATTGTTGAAGGCAAGATGTGATGGTGTTTTGGTGAGTTGTCATAGGATGCTGAAGCTTGTGCAGATGTTGATGTCCACCTATTTGGTGTTGATGTCTACACTCAATTTGTTGAGATGGTAGCAAAGATGAAGTGCTTGATGATGTAACTAAGGTGTGTTGTTAATCAGAAGTATTTCCATGCTGATGCAGTAAGGTTGGATGTCAACCCTCTTTCGTGTTGACAATGATGTGTGTTGTAGATCAAAGTTCGAAATAAGAGATGGTGAGATGGCTCACGTTTGTTGATAGAGATGATATCATGATGATGTCATATTAAGGTGAGTATTATAAGCATTGAGACAAGTAGCTTTGAGATGAGGATTGGAAGCATGACATTGGTACTGATGATTGTGTGATGCTACAAGCTGTTGTAGTATCTTTCATGCTGCTTTTGAATGAGCAATTGCTGCTACAAAGTTGTTTTGGTCATTAAAGAATGTTGAAGTGTGAGTTTGCATACAAGTGCTCTATTGGCTGCCTAGATGAATGCTCCACATTAGATGCTACGGCCTTGTGATTTGGAACATAGATCACATGTTCTATGGACGTTGCATTCCTATCTTATTATGTCCCTAGCATTGCCATAGAAGTACTTGGTGTATACAGTTTGTTGGCAATTTGGGTGTCTGTCAAGACTGGCCTAGGAAATACTCTTCATTTCTCCGAGTTGATCTCTCTAGTGTTGTGGCATGGAGGGAAGGTTTATAATGTTTGTGCAGTATCTCAATTCAAATTTTCAGTAATGAAGTGTATTGCAAGTGTGCTTATGGTGATGTGTTTTATAGCTGTGTTTCCTGGCTTTCCAGTTATGAAGAAGTTTGTATCAGAGTGGTTGTGGCAGCTTGGGTCAACATTTCAACATGAAATATGTTCTTGGAAATGATGTTAGATGTTCAAGGAGCATCTCTATGTGGTCCGCATGGTAGTAATTGCTTGCTTTGGTGCTGAATTGTGTTTGCAGTTGGCTTTCAGGGTTTTTTGTGGATGTCTGGCCAGGAGGGTTTTTGTTCCTCGCGTTTTTTATTTGAGGAGTTTGCGCAAATTATGGAGATTGTGATGAGTGATATTTGGGTCCTACTATGCCTTGTTGTGATTCGCTTTGAGAAAATACAGATGGTTGTTGAGTTTTTGGGCCAACCAGTGACGTGCTACATGCTACATCTATGTGTTGTCGTGTTGCTGACTTTGGAGGATGTGAGCCAATGTATTTAATGTTTGTGACTACATTGGAAGATGTAATATGATGTTTTCTGTTCTCTCTATCTCTTGGATAGGACTTCTTTCACCACAATTATGTTTTGGTGGCCGACTTGTTGGGATCACAATTGTCCCTTGTTCTGGCCCATCAAATGATATATATAGAAGATCAAAAATCAGTTGAAAAGGGTAGGAGAGGTGTGTAGAGTGTGAAGATGTGAATCTGAGATAGCAGAAGTGTGTGGTGAAAGTATTGGTGCTGAATTGCATAATGGTTGCTTGTGTGAGCAGCTACATTTAGAGGAGGTTGCTGGAAGCAGTGTTGTTGAAGGCTTATTCATTTTGATTCATTCATTCATGTACCTTGCTTGGAGATAATGAGTCTCCCTAGCAAGTCATTTGTATCTTGCCTTGAGCAATGAGTCTCGGCCTGCAAGTCTCTTGTATCTTGCCCTGTTTTAGTGCACCTCGACCAGCAAGTCCTTCTGGAAGCAGTGAGCTTCTTTGGCACTGTGCCCCAAACAAAAATTGTAATTTTGTTCATATATTGTGAGTTAACTCTCACCGTGGTTTTCCCCTTGTTGGGTTTTCCATGTAAATCTGGTGTTCTCCTGTGCATGGTGTTCATTGTTTTGTCTTTCATCGCAGCTGATAAGATTAAAGTTAAGTTGATATTAATCTGTGGTATAAAATCTGAGATTTGTTCAAGATTCCCGCTACCCCCCACCCCCTGCAAGTCTTACAGTGTGTTTAACAGATATATCTTGAGGACAGCAGGGAGATGGTTATATCTTACAAATAAAATTTAGAAAAACATATAATTTATGCAAAATGTACAAAATTAAAAACAGGATTGCAAATAAATCACACACATCATTGGTAATAATGTCAATTGTCAAATCGTAAATTTTAATGACAATTGTCGAATAAAAGATTGTCAAATGTTAAACTACACCAGTGACAAAACTTTGTCAAAGGTATGTTTGAAACCCAGTTGTTGTTCCATTTATTTTTATTATTCCCAAACTGAAGTGTTCTGCAAATTCTGAATCAACTAACATATCAGCAAATCCATCCTATGCAACTACAAGGGAAACAGCAAGTCCAGAAAATGGTCAATTCAAATCCTTGAGACAGAGGAAACTGAAGCCAAAATTTCACTGTAAACTTGTAAAAGATAAATTCCTGGAGGCCCAGGTCATCAACATATTAAAACAATTCTGGAAAAAAAATCAAAACCAGCCTTATATAATCACATTTAACAAGTTTGTTAATGATTCTAAGTATTTACATTTCCATCTCCCATAGTCATAAATTCTCCTCTCTTCATTGACACCGCCATGAGTATGAACCTGCCTACTTTTGCAGTCTTCATTATCTTCGGACAGAAGAAAATACATTGACAGAAAAGCAATGGTGGGGGGCACTGACACCAGGGCACATTCTTCAATTCTCATTTTGTGCTCTGGACAAAAAATCTGAACACTACCCATTCACCTTCCCCAAAATGGTGAAACCTGCCCCTTAGAGAGATGAAAGAATGAATGTTTGCAGATTTTGTATTTGAGAATGATCCAAAAGACTAGACAAGCCACTTTTTCAACAATTTTAACTCAATTTCCACCTTCACACAAGTGTGGAAACTTCATTGTTAATTTGCAAAAATTACAGCAAGAAGCAACAAAAACAACATATACAAAACAAAACAAAGTTTGAAACATGACTTGTGCTTTTGGGGAAAATATAAGGGTTTAGGTTTGAAACTTGACTGATGACACGAATTTCTTTTCAGATTGGGTAAAAGAGAGTATAATAAATTAGAAAATTGAGGCTCAGCATTTGACAATTTTACTTAAGTCCATCGAGGAAACCTTAGAAACTTCAATCATAATATGTAGTTTTTTTAACACATCACTTATTATTGAACAATGGTGCAATCAAGCGTTGGTGCTAGAGTCTTGATACATGGAGGAGCCGAAAATGTCAGTGCAGAGGCAACAGGGGATATGGAAGATAGGGATGATTGTGAGATGGAGGTTTCAAAACGACCAAAAGGAGTAGAGGATAAGGTCTGAAGCCTATTGGTGGCTTGTCGTGAACTCTTATCAGGAAAAAGGGTGACCAACCCTTCCTTCAAAAGAGTATTGCCCAATCGTCCAGTACTAGAAGTGCTAACAATGGTATTTCTTCACAGATCAGTCAGGGTACTCTCAGTGGTGTGGTAAAGCTGGTATGCCGTAAGGCTTTTAACCCCTAAAATCAGTGTAAGAATTTATATCTCTCCATCATGGAAGGTAAATTATCTTCTGTTTTCGCTTTGTCTCTAGCTTTTAAAGCTCAGAATGAGGTTTCCCCCAGAGCCTGCAGAGGTGCAGCCATAGCTGAGGTTAGTGATTCGAGGAATATAGAGGAAGAGAAATGTGGGCATGCCTATGCTCCATGGGGACGCGTCCCCTGAATTTTTTGACCTGCTCCTATCCCCGGTACGATACGGGGACACAGGAACATCATTTTCCCATCCCCTCTCTTGTACCCTTTTCTGCAAAATTCGGAAACAATCCCCAAAATGGCTTTGAGAGTGGTTGGGGACGTAGGGGATGGTTAGAAGTCCCTGATACACCTAGGTGACTCCTAGGAGTCCCCTATCCGTCCGGGGGACTTCTGGCCGTCCCCTATGGCCCAAGCCATTTTTGGATGGCCAGTTTTAAAAAAAACATTTTTAAATTTGAAAAAAAGGCTGGCTGGGCCACAAGGACACCCAAACCGCATTTAACAATACCAAAACCTAATCTAAGCATAAAATAACCAAAAAGAAGAAAAAAAATTAATTTTCACATTCGCAAAGGAGAAGAGCAGCAAGAGAAGGAGCAGCTGGTCAAGGAGTGAACAACAGTTGAACGAGGAGGTTAGGGCATCAAAACTACTTGATTTAGACTCTTAGACCTACCATCTACAGATTATGGACAGTTATATATTATTATTGACTTCTATGTTTACTGTTGAGTAGCTTAGTTATGGTATTTACATTTTAATATTTTATGCGATTTCATGCTTGAAACTTGAGCCTTTGGGCATTTTTTCTATATATGCCATATATTGACAATGAAAGCATTTGAATTTTGTTAATTTGCTTATTGATTCACATGTGAAATCTCAATTCAAGTCTAATGCTATGAATTAAGCTTCTAAAATGTCTATGATGAATGTTTTATCAATGTTATCATATGCATATTTGAAATTTCTCTCTCTATATAAATTCCCCTATTATTTTAATAGTCGTCCCCTACTGTCCCCTAGAAATTTGCCCTAAAGAGTACCTGTACTGGAAACACATCCTGCCATCCCCTGCCGTCCCAGTCCCCAAAACTCCATGGAACATAGGGGCATGCGGATTAGCAAGCTCAATTTGCATCTGGTGAAGCTATAATGTATAGCCAGGGTTCTCCTCAATATTCTGAATGCTTCTTCCTGGGAGGTATATCTATAATGCTAGCTGAATTTGAGGTAGATTTGCAAATTGCAGAATGATGCGTAGATCAAATGTCTACCAAGCTGGTCCCTGCTCTCTGGTCTGTCAGTTTCTTGGAAGCAGACCTAACTAGCTTGAGATGGTTCATTGGATGGAGAAAACTTGGGCAGACTTTCACGTATTCTGTACCAAAAAGCAATGGATAAAAGAGCAGGAGCAAGAATAAGCTTACTTTCTTGGGATAGGATTGTGCATCCCCAAATCCCTAGGGATCCCTCATTTTAAACAGTACAAGACAATGCTGAGGGCATTCGAATGGGGTCTGCAATAAGCTCTGGTTCAAGGTAAGCAATTTAGTCCGCATAACCCGCGAACGGTACTTTCCCAGGATAATAGCCATGCTCCCATCTTTGACTCTACTACCTATACCGGTGGATCATTCACAGGTCCAGGATAAAAAATTGAGCTCTTGGGGAAAATGTACTGTGAGCAATTTATGATGAGAAGACACATTCTGAAGCAAAATTGTGCAATCAAAATGATTGGATTCACTCAATTTCTACAGCTACTCAGAGAGAGAGAGAGAGAGAGATGTTCAGATAATAATAAAAGAAGGGATTAACTCAGATACAAATGAAGCCAAAGAGAAGGCCTCAAATCATGTATTAACTAGGTGGCCTCCACCCTCCAGAGAGAAGAAAGATAGGATAATATGGGATCGTAGTAAAGAGGGTTGGTCTCAGTTGAAGCTGCAAAATGGATCGTCGGAAGCCTTCAAAGAATGATAATTTCTTATGGTTGGCAAACAAGGAATAGCACAAAGTCAACCATACAACAGATTAACGATATTGGGGTTGTATGGACTATCAATATGCACTATATTTGGAGAATGTGAATAAACTACTAACTGCATCTTCATAGTACGTACTATGCCTTTTTTTCTCAGAAATTTGTTCATGACATGCATTTATAGCATTTCGTAGATGACTCGACTCATTTATTTTATTTGATCATTCATCCCTGACTATCTTTGAAACCCTGCTCCAGAAACTTTGGCTCTTTTCTGCAAGAATTCTAGAGTATTTTCCAAACACACATGGCAAGAAAATTATGCAAAATCCCATCCATGCATTCTGATACTACATTTGCCCCAAAATCCCCATTTGGTTTTCTCACCCTCGGCCAGATAGGCAGATGAATAGAACAACCCCTGCTGTCCCTGGTCAACCCAAATTCCTTAAATTTAGAAAATTGGTAAAGATGGAACAAAATATCTAAGGTAAAGTAAAAAAACAACCTTGTTCACAAAAGAAGGGTCGTGAAAACCCACAAGACTAGGTTGTAATCTAAAATATAAGCTACGTGAATAAACCAATAGGTTGCCCCAATCAATAGGCCTCAACATGTCCATATTGAATTTGATAGGAAAATTGCAAAGAGAATGAGAGCATTAATTTATATGTTAGTAGGAATTTAAGGTCAGAGTTGATACGATTCTATTGTGAGTAAACTTTAACTGACAATGTTCTTGGTTAGACCCTTGATCGATAGGGAGAAAAAAATTGCTAAACTCCTCTCATCTTGAGAACCTCAACAGATAGGTAGAACAAAGTCCTTAACCCCAGTCAGATGAGTTTCTAACCATGCCAGGTTGCAAAGACCATTGATGAAGTCTTACAGCTATCTCAAGTTTGGTAATTAAAGAAACAAACTGGCATAGATTACAACCACCCCAGCACTAGAAATTGATAAAATTATATCCCGCACCAAAAGCCCTTCTTGTGGGTATTAACAGACTAATACGCTGTGAAGAAATCTGTGTCGTAGGTATTAATAAACTGCGAAGAAAGGGCATGATCTAAATAGATGAAAAGAGAATTTAAAAAGTGAAATCGAAAACTTTACCTGCCACATAGTTTGTGAACTAGCTCCTTTATCTTCAACCTCCACTTTAAGAGGTGGGATCGGAGGTTGCTTCCGAGAGCTCCTTGGAAAGGTTACAGTAGCGGGGATCTCCATCTCCTCCTCAATCTCCTCGTTCTCCTCATCCTCCTTAATATCATCGTCTGCAAGCGCCCTCCCCTTCAGCTCTTCTTCCCCCATTTTTCTCAGGCAAGGCACGCTGAGGCGCTCTGCACTTCTTACAGGATAAGCTTCTATGTTATGGATCACTGTGCTCTAGATATTAGATTTTAGATATTCAAAAGATTAAGATACTTTCCTAAATTAAGATACAATATAAGGATGCTTGAAATATCTTTACTTCTTCCTTCGGAAAAGAGAGGAACTTATATTCTGCATAAGTTTAAAAGCAAATTAGAAAGTAAGAAAATTCAATTACAGAGGTATAAAGTATTAGTAATTTCAATTAATTATTTGTTTAATTTTTTAAATAATATTTTCTAATATTTTTAGTTTATTGGATTATTTTAATTTCATTTCTATAAATAAGAACAAAATAATATCAAACATAAATTAAGGTGTATGTAGATCTATTGATAAACATTTTTTTAGGGGAAGGAGTTATGTATAATTGATTAGTAGAATACCATTGTCAAAGTTGATTCTCTAGTTTGAGATCAATTGCTGAATTTTTTTTTAATAAATTGTACAATAGTTTAGATTATTAATAAAATGTTAGATAATTTATAGTATAATATCTTACAATATAAATATTTTTAGTATAATAGTCTAGATTATTAATAAACTGTTACATAATTTATAGTATAATACCTTACAATATAAATATTTTTATTTTAGAATGTATATGATAAAATTAAAATTTATTTAAAATATTTTAAAATAATAAAATATGGATGTTTATAATTTTTAAAATATTTTAATATGAATTTTTAGAATGTTGTTTTATTAAGAAAATAATTTTGTAAATTCATTGAAGTTAATTTACAAACTTGCTTAGTAGGATATTTAAGATTATTGCATAATGGGCTAAAGCGCATGTGCATCCTAATGTCTTTTGATGATTTGCTCAAAAGAATTTGGTTAGTGTGTTATCTAGATATATGTAAATGGTAATTAATTATTTTATTGGAAACTTTTTAAAAAAATGCAATTTAGAGGAACAAAAATATATGCACAAAATAGTTCATTGAAAAAGGTTTATAAGGTTTTCTTCATAAATAGGTCTTTGATGTAATTCATGAACCACGTCGGACACCCGACTTGGTTCATGAACCGATTCAAAAGATCCAAATCCTCACTCAAACCCAACATTCTATACATTTGCAAAGGAATTGACATTTTTGGTTGAATCTAAACCATGTTTCGAGCCTTGTAGATAGTATGTGAATCCCATGTTTGCCCTGATATATTCATGGTAATGGGAGAAGCTAATTTTGATGTTGATGCACACACACTTTGTGTGGATGGAATTGATATGCACTTGAGGTTGACGATTTATAACTCTTCAAATCTAATGGCAAACAAATAAAGACAAGGAGTTCAAAATTCAATGAGTGGTGAAAGAATTAGAGTTCTTAAGAATGTTACAACAACACATAAGGCACGAATCATATACATAAGGCACGAATACACATACGAGTCATACACATGAATGTATATGTATTAAAGCATGAAGTGTATATTTGAAAAGAATACGCATATAGAAGTGTAATGTAAGCCTATTTCATTTTATCTTTTTTATTCATTTAAGAAGGTGTTGAATAATTAATGCTAATTGTATGGTGGTTAAGTAGGTTTGTCCTGTAGGTTGGCAGGATTAAAGCTTTGATATCTGTTGCAATGTCCCATTTTTCTTATTGCCCTAAATTTTGCCCTAGAATCACAAGTTTAGTAAAAATAGGAAATGCAATATAGTTAGAGATATAACTTTATCCAAAAAATAATTTAAGCAAGAGAGATCTTGGTTGAGATCTTGCAATCATGTTAGAGAATTATCAAAAATCTAATTCATAAAATTAATCATTTCTACCAGGGTTTAAAAAAATGGCATACATATATTTCTAACCATCTTAATTTAAATAAATCATACAATATCTATAATTCATTATTGAAGTTCAACCATAATGGGGGCTTGGATGAGGAGACATGATAGGGTGCTCAAAGAAATCCTCACACTAAGCCCAAGAGCATCCCCCTTGGCCCTATGTGGTAGACACCAAATCATCCATCATGAGGTGGTGTACGTAGTGAGGAAGCTTGTCTTTGCCCTCCCCATTTGTGCTACCTTGTTCACCCTCCTATGATTGGGACTCCTTTAAATTCATTCAAACAACCAACCATTTTAGAGGTTGGAGGGGAAACCACGATAGGTGCCTAAAGTATCCCTCTCATCTAAGCCCAACGGTGGGATATACCTTGCCCCCCTTGGCCCCATGTGCTAGGTCGTTGACCATCCATCATGAGGTGGCATGCTTAGAAGAGGATCTCATATCAGTTTTCCCTCCTTGTCTTCCCTTCCTCACCTCCACATGATTGCTTGCAACAGTTTGATGAATAAATTAGGAAATCTAATTATTTATGGGAGATTAAAATATGTTGTAAATTGCGTACTTCCATATAAGAGACATTATATATCAAACATACTATCATGTTCCATGTAGATTGAAATTGGAAGCTCTATCAATGTATGCAATTACCATATGATTCGTTCCCTGTGAGCAATTGTCAAAGGATATATGGGCTCAAGGTCATTATTGGAAATCCTTTCTTAGAATTTAACTTTGTCTAAATGAATTAAAAATACAATCTAAAAGTACTTCAAGATCACCTATGACTTATAATTATAATGGAAAATTGTTCAATAACCATAAAAAAACTTGCTATAAACTAGCCTTGAGTGGCAAGGTTTTGCACAACAGCTAAGTGGAGTCAAAATTTTAAAAGATGGGGATAACGTTCAGCAATCTAAGGCAAGTAATTTTTACTTTGTTGATCATTATGAATCCATGTGGTCTATTGGTGTCCCAAGCTATGGTTATGAAGACATTGACATTGATTTGAGGATGAATTGTATCATGGGGATTATTGAGGGCTTAAGTTTGTATGATAAGGTAGTTAAATATGATAGAAGCAACAATTTTGCCAACAATTTTGACAGAGCTCAAATAACACAAAACTAGTAGTACAGAGATGGAAAAGGTCGATATTGCATAAGAGGGGGAAGTGTTGGAATAGTTACTATAACCATCTACCCAATCCCAACCCATAATTTACTAGTAACTACTTGTTGGCTACTAAAAAAAGTAAAGAGGGAGAGTAAAGTAAGAGATAATGTCTAACAAAACTCACAAAATTAAGAATATCATGTTACAATGGTGAGAAAGATTGATTGTTCTCTTGGTCTCCTTGGCGTTTCCAATGCAGTGGTGGTTCATGACATGGTTTAACAGCCTCATGTGTCTTCTATAATTCTAGTGGTTGTATTAGGCATTAATAGGTCGATCTTTTGGTGCAACGACAACCGCTAGTTGTAACAAGTGGTATCAAAGCTTGGTCACAGGTTTGGACCCCTCACTTGCACTGGGGGGGATTATTACAATGGTGAGAAAGACAAATTGTGCCCTTGGTCTCCTTGGCGTTGCTAGCGTAGCAGTGGTTCGTGACATGGTTTAACAACCTCTGGTGTCTTCTATAAGTCTAGTGGTTGTATCAAACATTAAAAGGTCAATCTTTTGGTGCAACGACAACCACTAGTTGTAACATATCACAAGATAGCGATTTAATGGAAATTGAAGAAAATGCCATAGTGAACCATTAAAGGCCTAGCTACTATTAAAATGTAAGCTCAAAGACATAAATTTTTAGAAACCAAAAGCTTTGTCATTTATGCATTTTGTATGACATCACAACATCTGATAAAGCCCCCTAATCCTACACTCAACATGAAACTCAACCTTAGGATTCAGTAAGATAATTAAGTTTTCACATAGTATTATCCTAAAAAATGTGCATAAAATATTTTTAAATTATCCAATAGATATTAGAGAATCTATCTAAATATTGCAATATTCAACATGACAAGAAACAACCACCCATTAATTATAACACAAAGTTTGCAATTCCTCAAACTTTATATTGATAACTAGTATTAATATCTATGAAAAATAAAGACATCAAAAAGTCGTGGTCTTCACCATACATCTATAGTATATAGTTCAAACCTAACTAACTCTCTTTGAAATCACGATCTCTTCAAGATGATCATTTTAAAAGACAACTTAGAAGTGTTATAAAATAAAATAAATCACCCTCCAAAGCGTATAGTCTTTTATTTCAAAAGAAAGAAATTATTAGATCATCATTGAAAATAAATTAATTTATGAGGACTACATCCTCATCTCCTACCCTCTACTCTCCACATGGTATCTCTTATGGTGCTTTGTTGTAATTTTCCTCTTATGTTTGTGTTCTTTCTTGGGTATGTCCTATATTTGAAAATGATTGGTGTCAACACTTTAGGATTTGGGGTGTTGGTAATGTTGACCCTCAACTTGCATTTGTTAATCTCTTGATTTGTCTCCACTAAATTTTTGTGCATATCATCCACGTCATTTGTGAAGGATAATAGATTGAACATCACATTTCCCATAATTCCTAGCGTTATTTCATTCAGTGTGTCCTCAAAGAAAAGTTCTTCATAAATTTTTTTTCTAAAGTTTTACACCACATTAGCACTTTTAAGCAATTTCTCTCCATCCTCTTCAAAATCATTTATCTCTAACACTATAAGATTCTTCTCAATGTAGACTCAAATTCCTCTACAATTGACCTTATTTGAGAATCAACTTCTTCAAGGATCACAAGTTTCTACTCTAGTGTGTGAGTCTATAGCCCAATTTCATTCTTGTTAGGGATATCAATGATCCTTTCAACAACTAAAATTATTGAATATTTTTTTTCCATTTCTCGCAACTCTCTAAAGACCATTCTAATCATGTTTTCTTTTTTCTTAACATTCTATATTTATCCATATTCAAATTCTTTACTATCTCTTCCATGTTGTTGTAAACTCTCATAGACTCCTCATTGTAAAGTAATCTATCAATTGTAAGTTTTTTGGCCCATTTATCAACTACCCTAGTTACATATTGGCTTCTCTCAATTTGCTTTAGCTTATTTGGGTCTAACCCTTGTACGAGGATGTTGGAAACTTGGTTAACTAATCGATCATCTATTTGAATAACAAACATGATAAAGAAGGTCAAAGCACTCACCTATTGCTATAATTTAAAATTTGTTTTCTCCTTGACCTTAACTCTTTTTGACAACATGTTAACAAATAACTTTGTATGACAACTATCTCCTTCAATTGTTGTTGGCCCCTTATCCATCCTACTCAAACTAAAGTCATGTTCTATAACTTCATGTTCATTTTTCTCTCTAATAGGGTCTACAATTTCTAGAATTATATGTCCAGAATCTAGATCAATGATCATCCTTGACATCTATTTAGCTTTCTTAGGGCTAGGTATTTCTCCTAGCAACCTAGATACTATATCAATTTTAGTGTCAACTATTGGTGTATACCTCTTCTTCTCTACAACTTTATTCAACCAAGGAGGTGAATCAATAAGAGTAGATCAACTAGGAACATTAGTAATTACATTACTGAATATTAATGGAGGAGCAGAATTAGGGAAAACTAAGTCACCAAGTAAAGAAAGATCTAAAGTATCAAAAAAATAATTTAAAATGTTGTCTTCAACGATTTGGTGGAAAATGAAGGAATCATTATCTTGAGTGACATGAGCAAGAGTTGACAAATTGTTAGTTATTGGTGAAATGGGAACATTGGTTCCTTGGTATAGCTTTCCTTTATATACTATTAGTGCATCCTTCTTGCAAATGAACTTTAACTTCCTATTGTGCTTGGGTTTCTTTCCATCTCCTCCATATTGAAAATTAATTTTTGTGATGGTGCAACATGAGTTTGTTAGGGTTTTTGAGATAGTGGAGCCCTACCACCTACTTTGTTCATTACTTGGTTTTCCTTTTGTCGCAGGAGAACCAAAAAGTTCCTTTGTTTTCTTCTCCACCCCTCTCTTTGTTTTTTACATCACATGGGAGGTTCTATCTTCAATGTCCATGACATCCTTGTCTGGCCATGAGAACTATGGAAGATATGTGGGAGCTACATTTTGATATGCTTCGTCAATTATATCTAACTCATCATTGACCCAATCTTTAGAAATAGATAAAGATAGATTGAAAGCCCTCACTTGATCTATGGTTAACCTCATATACTCTCTCTTATGTACTTATCTTTCATCTAAACAATCCTCCCAATGGTCCTCCAATTATGACTGGTGGATATATGATCTTCCTCCATGAAAGTTAGCCTTAATAGAACCCTTGATATGAAAATATAGCCTTGGTAGTATTAGTTAGAAATTAAATTTTCTGATAATTCTTTTAGAAATTAAATTTTCTGAGATTTGGCTCCTCAACAATCACAATGATACCACTCTTTTCAAGTAAGAAACATTAAACTCATATAATTTTGGTGGCAAGGGTACAATCGTTAAACTTCAAATTGCTCAGAAAATTTAATTTCTAACTAATACTACCAAGGCTATATTTTCATATTAAGGGTTCTATTAAGGCTAACTTTCATGGAGGAAGATCCTATATCCACTAGTAATAATTCCTTGACAATTAAGTTAGGATATATTCAGGGTAGTCATTACCTTTATTTAATGATGACACACTTTACTAGGCAGGGCATCGTGCCAAAGAACTTTTCTATAAAAAAGTAGCTATTAGAAAATATGGGTAGAGTAGATTGAAGCTACATTAGATTTTATGCAAGAATAATATACCTCCCTCCTCTTCATTTAATAATCTATTATATATATATATATATATATATATATATATATATATATATATATATATATATATATATTTGTTTGAAAGGGGGAGCGAATTTATCAAGGGGGCAGCGACAATCAGTTTGACAAGGGAGATCTGATATTTTTAGAAGGGGCCTGGGAAATACATGACAAAGGCAGCGAGTTCACATTGGAGGGAGCAGATATAATAAAGTGGAGGCTGCGACATCCATCAAAGAACAGATCCAAAAATACAAAGGGGCAGGTCTGAATTCAAAAAAGAGCAGGGATCTGATATATATGTGGGCATATCCAGAATTTGTGAATATAGATTTGAAGCATAGATCTGATCTTTAGGGACTGTCACTTGATGGGAGAGAGCCACAAATTTTGACAGAGGGTTCTTAGCCACAAATTTTTAAGAGGAAGACCACAATTCAGTTTGACAAAGGAAGCTACAGATTTGATCCCCAGCCTGCCATTTTGAGGAATATTTGCAAAATTCAGGAGAAACAACTCCATATTCGCATTTAAGGAGCTGAAGGCAAGTACAAAATAAAATTGCGAAAATGCGAACTCACCACACTCAACAAAAATATAGCAGGCTTAAAAGGCAAATTAATGTAGGGTTAATCCAACATAACGCAAACACAACGAATAATGAAAAACCCCACACTGAGCAAAAGAAAATCCACGCATATAGCAAAGGAGGCTCTACAAACGGAGGTTCTGAGAAGCTTGCGGACCACCAATGTGATACATCTGAATCAACTCAAACCAACAGGCATAGATCAATATCAAAACATAAGGAAATACATCCGTGGAAGATTGATGATTCAAAGCAGGAGGTTAGAAAGGAAGGATTCTCCAGTTATTGTTTCAACTGTTATCTTTATGGCCATAAGAAGAAAGAGTGCAGGAAGCCCCCACAAGAGCACCCTTCGTATGATCATCTGAAAGATTTTGATGCCAAACAAAAAAGGTTAGTAGACAAAAATATAGAGTGGGATTTATATGCATTGTTTTCCAGATTATCTCCTGAGGAAATTGTAGTGAAAAAGGCTGCTATAGAAAACCCTAAATCACCCCCCCCATCAGAAAAAGATGGTAAAAGCCATCAAAGCAGAAATGGGGAGGATGGTATTAGGGGGGAAAATCCCAAAAACATACTTAGGGCAAAGGAAAATAGCCCCTCTAAGGATTTTTCTATGATTAAGCTCACCAATGTTTGCTCGAAAAATATAGAACAAAAGAAGGATATGCAAAGAAGTAATCATAAATTAAAAGTTAGCAAGGTTTTAATGACATATCATAGTCCTAAGTTGAATATGTCGAAGGTATTTTCGGTCAAAAACCTAGACAGACAATTGCATATTTTTGCCAAAACAAAATATGCGAATGCGGAGATGGGAAACGGGAGGGCAAAAGTGGTAAGACCTGAAAACTTGCTAAGATATAGCACCAATGAACCCTTGTCTGCTAAGGGGGAAGGCAGGCTCTTATCCACCCAAGCTCCTCCCATCTGCAATATTAAGAAAGAAGATACATGGCAAACAGTGAAACACAGAAACAAGGTAAACTGTAATCAGGTATCTTTTAAACCTTTCACTCTAGCTACTGGTAACTCCTTTGACTTATTGCAAAGTGAAGATAACGACAAATATTCCCCCTCCCCCATAAAAGGATTGGGACCTTTGGGGATGAGGGAAATAGGGTACGGTGGGAGGAAATGCCCTATCCTCATCACCCAAAGGCCCCATCCTTCTGTGGAAGGAATGAAACCTATAATGATTGTTACAATGATGCACTTCTTAAGAACAGTGGTTTAAAATATAGTCCTCCACATCGAAGGAGGATGGAGAGACATATAGTATGTTCGAATAATGATGTAAAAAGCAATCTTGTGCTTTCTCATGATACATTTAACACATGTTCTAAGATTGCAGCTTACTCTCCGCCGCACAGGCACAAAATTTTTCAAAAGCCAGGTAAAAGCAGTGGTAATAGCAATCATAACTATATTACTTTAAATAAAGATGTTATTATCCAAAATCAAAGAGTTATGGCAGAAAAAGGAATGATATGCACATGGACTGGCACTGGAGTACCAGTCCTGGACATCATGAAAGCACTCACATCATTGCTGCCCCAGGAGGTAAGTATCACTCATCTTATGGATATGTTCTTTTTTGTTGAATGTAAGAAAATTGATACGAAGATCAACATCAAGAATAGCAAGAATTTATTTTTCAGTAACAGCTCCTTTATTTTCTTTGATTGGATGCCTTTATTCAATCCGATATTATTAAAAAACTTTAGAGTAGAAAAGGCTATAACTTTAAAAAATTTACCTTTAGAAATGTCTAATA
The DNA here is from genome assembly GCA_027943335.1 of Chamaecyparis obtusa. NCBI lineage: Eukaryota > Viridiplantae > Streptophyta > Pinopsida > Cupressales > Cupressaceae > Chamaecyparis > Chamaecyparis obtusa. The sequence continues at coordinate 9,898 of BSBK01010569.1, read as the reverse complement.
CTGAAAACATTAAATTAATAGGAAATAAAATAGGGAAATACATTAGAACTGTTGAGTCTACCTTTAACCAAATGGACAAAACAATCATAATTGAAATGGATTATCATCAAAAAGCCATTTTACCTATTCAATTAATCTTCAACTCTAATTCTATTATAATAAACCCTACAATCCTAGATAACTTTATTGAAGAAGGTAGGAATTGTCTACAAAACCGCAACCAAAAAAATCTCCTACATCAATCTGTTAAAGATATAGAGATAGAGTTTTACAAGGATATAGGGGGATTCACTATTATCCATACTAAATCTCAACCAGTAAAAAACACTTTGCCCACTGAAAACATATGTTTTAAAAGGGCACGAATAAACCACCCTCGAACTAATAAAGAAATTCTAGTAAACACTCAAGATCCTCCACTGACAACTGCTTCCAAGGAGGAAAACCTTCCCATCGAATCAACTAAGGATATCATATCAACAAAGGATAAAATATCGAACCAAGAGAATATAAGTAACAATCAAACTGATTTAAACAACCAAGTTGTAAATGAGAACCTGACAGAAGAAAGTAAATCAGAAGGGATAAAACTAGACAGAGATAGCAACTCTGCGCAAACCAAAGATATGGACTCAAAACTTAATAGACAACAAAATCAAGAATCTGAATATTATTCTGTAGCAGAATCAGAAGACCAGAATAGCAAAATAGAAGAGGAAATTAATCAAATTGTCAACTACCTAGGTGAAACATTAACAGATGAATTGATAGACTGCTTCCTAGAAGAAATTTGTGATGTAGAGGAATTAAAAAATCAAAGAAGCCTATTAATTAAGCATATCCAGGAATTTAGGCTAGAAGAGTCTAAGATGGCAGAAGCTGACACATCTCCCCCCAATAACACTAGAGGAAGACCCAAAACAAGAAGTTAATGGTTATAATTCACTAAATTTAGACATAAATGGGGGAAAAAGCATTAACATAATTGATAGTGAAAAAGAAAGGACACAAGAAGTGTCTATTCCTTTAGAATTAGAATCCTTGATGAAGACCTAACCAGGAAAGAAGAAGACATTACATAATTTTATGGCAAAGAGTTAGTAGACAGATATGAACCTGATGAGAACAAAGAATTAAATAGCCTCGACAACTGTGATTATTTAGCAATAGGAAAGGCTAGAAATCCAGATCTGGTTAATGAAGCAATAGAGGGACTTTTTGGAATAACAAATGAAAATAGAGAACTGGGTATTGCCTTAACAAGAGGTAGTCTAAGTACCCCTAACATTAAGAAATTAAAAAAGAAAAGAGGTAGGAAGTCTATAATAGAACTGAGAACGTTAGATGGTAAGGCTGAGAATCAAATTAAGATTGTGGATTTACTGAATGCAGGGAAGGGGAAGGACCTTCCCAAAGCGCAATGAGAATCACTACTTGGAACGTTAGGGGATTAAATGCCCCTAACAAACAAAGACTCTTGAAAAGACACCTAAAAACCTTCGAATCTGAGATTATTATTATACAGGAAACTTAGCTTAACTCATTAGAATGCAACAAAATGAGCAAGAAATTAGGAATCTGGAAATCAGAATTCGAACCTTCAAAAGGCCTATCTGGGGGATTGGCGGACACTATGGGACCCACGTAAAATTTTAGTAGTAACATCAGCTAAGAATAGCAATTGGATGGCCTGCTGTGTTCAAAGCTACAATTCTAATCTAAAATTTGGACTAATTAATGTATATGGACCTATTCCAAACAAAGATAAAAGAACAGTTTGGCAAGAGATCAAATCTTTTTAAATAACAACCCAGATATTCCTATTTTTGTTGGAGGAGATTTTAATGCAATCCTTAGCTTGGAGGAAAAGTCAGGAGGCCTAGAAAATGAAACCCAAGCCCTTAAGGACTTTAGTAATTGAGCAAAAGAGAATCATTTATTAAGCATCAACACAAGTAATGGTATATACACTTGGAACAATAAAAGAGTAGGCTTTAGTAACATTGCAGAAAAATTAGATAGGTTCTTTTTTAGAGATAGTCTAGATAACTTCAAACAGGTATATAATGCAGAGATCCTACCCGAGGCAGGTTCAGATCACTTCCCAATACGACTCTCCATTTTGGAAGATAAAAAGCCATCCAGAAACCATTTTAAATTTGAATTTATGTGGTTCCAAGACCCTGAATTCATTAGTCTCATTAAAGAGTGGTGGAAACAGATATTCGTTAAAGGCTCCAAAGTGTTTTGTTTAACTGAAAAATTAAAAATCATTAAAAATAAAGCGCTAGATTGGAACAAAAACAAATTTTAATAATATATTCATAGAAAAGGATAAGTTAGAAAAAGAAATAACAGATCTTAATAATTTAGTAATAGCACAAGGAATGGATGAGCAAAGATATTACAAAGAAAAAGAATTAATGAATAAATATAACGATATCCTCCTCAAAGAAGAAATTTTCTAGAACAAAAATCAACAGAGACCTGGTTAAAGGAAGGAGATAACAATACAAAATTCTTCCATAAATCCACAAACTTTAAAAGAAGCATTAATAGAATAACTAAAATTAAGATCGATAAGGAACTTTTTTTGGACAATCCTACTATTATCTCGAAAACTCTCACGGCAATTCTACGAAACCTTCCTTAATGAATCAATAGCCTCAGATATGATAGCCCAAAAAAAAATGCTTAAAGCTATACCAAAGATTCTATTGGAAGCAGATAATAAAATGCTCAACAATAAACTTTCAATAGAAGAGGTAAAATTAGTGGTCTTCCAACTCCACCCTGATAAAGCCCCGGCCCTGATGGCTTTCAAGCGGGCTTTTTCCAGAAGTGCTGGCACTTCATTGGAGAGGAGGTATGGCAAGTAGTAGAAGCTACCAGAAATTCAGGAAACACTATTAAATGAAATAAACAATACATTTTTTACTTTAATCCCAAAAAAAGATGAAAGCATTGAACCTGCAGATTTTAGACCTATAGCCCTTTGTAACACAATCTATAAGATACTGTCGAAATGCTTAGCGAATAGACTTAAAACCCTACTTCCAAACATAATTTCAGAAGAGCAAATGGGTTTTGTAGCAAACAGATCAATACTAGACGGTATAATCATTGCTCAAGAATTAATCCATACAGCACAATCCACAAAGACCCCAAGTATGCTAATCAAAGTTGACATACAAAAAGCATACGATAAAGTAGACTGGAGATTCCCTTTGTAAAAGCATGGAAGCCTTCAGTTTCTCAAAACAATGGATCAATCTAATATTTAATTGTATTTCAACCCCTAAAATCTCAGTCATGATTAATGGATCTCCGGAAGGTTTCTTTGGTATTTCTAGGGGAATCAGGCAGGGAGATCCAATATCACTTTTTCTGTATGTTATTATGGCAGAAGCCATTAGGTAGAACCATAACTCAATATCATATGGTTAGGAGACATTATAGGACTAAAGGTAACAGAAAATGTGTCAAATATAACTCATCAACAATTTGCGGACGATACGATACTACCAGGATATGCAAGTACTAAAGAAGCACGTACCTTTAAAAAAATTCTCAATATTTATATGAAAGCTTCAGGTCAGCACGTTAATCCTAACAAGTCAGAGATTTTCTTCTTAAACACGATACCAAAATAGGAATCAAAGATTTGCAATATTTTGGGATATAACAAAGGCAACTTCCCATGCAAATATTCTAGGCTTAGACTTGGATAAAGGGACTTTAACTTCCAAACTATGGCAACAAGTTACATCCAAAGTACAAAATAAAGGAGTTCCTAGAAAGGAAGGTGGTTGATGAAAGCTGGAAGAACTACTATGATCAAATCGGTTCTTTTTGCCAATCCCAACCTACCACATGTCTATCCTTCCCCTTCCAAATAATGTGAAAAAGAACTTAGATAAAGTGCTAAGAGATTTTTACTGGGCAAGGTTCATCAGAAGATTAAGAAAGTAGCCCTCATAAAATGGGATAAGTTATGTTGACCAATCTCTAAAGGAGGTTTGGGAATTAAGAATTTACATTGGCAGAATCAAGCCTTAGGGGCAACACTTATTTGGAGGATGTACAATGAATCTAGTAGCAAATGGGCATCAATTTTATTAAATAAATACATCCTTGAAGGTGACCCTATTAATATTTTTAGATCCTCATCTCTTGTCAAAGGCTCTCGCATATGGAATTTTATGAGTGAATGTAGAGGCATTATCAAAAAAATTTTAATTTGGGATATTGGAGATGGAGATAAGACCCTCTTTTGGGATGACTCTTGGGCGGGCCTTCCCCCTCTAAGCAAATTACGCTTTTCCTTGGATTTCATTGAAGAATGTAAAAGAATAAAAGGTCTTTACCTTAAAGAATATTTAAGTAAGGAATAACCATTTGAATGGAGTAAGCTAGAGGACATAGACCCTATATGGATAGAAAATAGAATTTAATGATAATTCTGAATTCCAGACCTATACCCCTTAAACATAGACCAGATCGCTTAATTTGGGTAGGATCCAAGAATGGCAAATACTTGGTCAAAGAAGGATATAACACAATTATTAGAGAACAGAAAATGGACAACATTGATATACCGCTTAATCTATGCTAGAATAAATATGTCTACCTAAAGCAGGCATGTTTTTATGGGCAGCAATTCAAGACAGGATTCTTACTGCAGACAGAATAACCAAATTAGGCCTTTGAAGGACCATCCAGATGTCCCCTGTGTGAGAATGAAGTGGAAGATGTAAATCATTCACTCCTTAATTATTCTTTTACGCAACACTGCTAGGAAATGGTTGCACTATTGTTTAGGATGGAAATCAGCCCTTCATCAAGATATTCTCTCCGAACTTAAAGCATGGTCTTCTCCGCTCAAAGAGAGCTTATACAAGGATATTTGGATTATAGCCCCATCAATCGTCGTATGGGAAGTATGGAAAGAAAGAAATAGGAGGATTTCCTGGATCAGAAGCTTCAATGGCCCTCAATAGCAAAATAAAATAGAAACATCAATTGTAGAGATTATCAATAGTAAGCTAAGAGACAAATCTAGTTATGAGAAACTCCTTCACAAGCTGGGACAGTAAAATTAGATCTAAGTGGCCTAAATTAGAAATACCTCCCTTATACAGCAAAGGTGGCCCTAAAGTTAAAGAGGAAAGAGCTGCCTGTATATGGACCCCCACCGAAAAGGGGATGGGCAAAATTAACTTTGATGGTGCCTCTAGAGGTAACCCTGGGACAGCTGGCATTGGAGGTATCATCCACAATTGGAAAGTAGAAGTAATTGCAAAATACTCCAAACCCATCAACCCTACCACTAACAACATGACAGAATGCAATGCGGCTTTAGAAGGATTAAAACTATGTAAAAAGCTAAACTTAAATAAGATTATTATAGAAGGTGATTCTCAAATAATTATAAATGCTATCAGAACCAAGAAAACCCCAAACTGGCTTCTTAACTCAAAAATAGAAGAAATCAACCAAATTTTAGAGAGTATAAATAAATACAAAATTAACACATATATAGAGAAGGAAACAAACAAGCAGATATGTTAGCAAATCTAGGAGCTAACGGTACAAACAATTACAATTCATCAGGATAGGGATATTGCTTAGTAGCTGAGAATATACGTTTAGCAGAGTATCTATCAATAATGCATTATTAGGTTTCAATTATACCAAAGAGTAACCTTATTTAATAGATCTCATATCCGTAACTCCTTAATGAAGATATAGATTGGATATTATGAATAATGAAGTCTTAAAACCTAGTAGCAAGGTAACCAAAGAGTTAAATAAGGAAAGTTAGAATAGTAAGTAACCCCTATACCAAATTTTTTAGGCATCGCCCCTCAGCTTAGAATGGTAATTTATAGGAAATTAAGATTTATTAAGTAAACAGCTGCCATTCTATTTAGATAAGAAAATATTACAACAAAATCACATATTAGTAGACTCTTCAATAGAGTCTAAGCGCACACTTAGCTTACTTTCAGTAAAAACAGAGTATTCTCACATGCAAATTCAGCCTTACCAGATAATAATTGATGATTGATGAGTCACATACTATAGCCTTGTATCACGGGTTAGGAGTCTAAATTTAGCAACATCCGTTCCCTCTCATTATTAGGACCATTTCAGCTGTAACTTGCCTTTTATGTATGAACCGTCATCCTCTTATCCTATCTTATCCCTTTACCTTCTTCCCCCTCTTTGTCATAATATAAGCAGCAAGACCACATTCTCCTTTTTAAATGGACAACTTCCAGACGTGTTTTGGTACCTGCTAGATACTTCTGGATCCTCCCACAATCAAGATTTTTCAACAATGATTATACTTACCAAACCAATGGTAACATAATTGGAACTTTCATAGCAGTCTCATATCTTGCAGGGAAGGAGAAAGAAGAGATAATAGAGGTATAAGAATGATTTTTAAGAAAGAGTAGCTTTTAGGTCTAGAGAAGATGGTACATTCCATAAATGACAAACTAATTGTTCCTTTCCTGGATACCATTATGTTTTCTGCAATAACGGAGCTGCATAGGATCCCCTTAGAACAAAGGATTCCCTCTGATAATCTTCAATGATGAATCTCTTTTCGATGTAGCCTGGCCAAGTATGGAGAGAAACATATTATTCTTATATGATACAATGCAGCAGAAAGCAATGGGCAACAAAGAACTTTTAGAATATTGAAGAGATGAAGGCTTCCCAATCCCCTGAGTTTCTAAACAATTACGGAGAAGGTTAATCTCAAACTTCTCCCACTGGATGTTAAGAAAAGCACCAAAAAGAATAAACCAGAGAAAGAGGGAGAAGAAAACTTCATTGTCATGAGGAGGGATAACCATGAATGGATCTGCACCACGGTAGATAGGGAGACTAATGAAGAATAGTCCTCAGAAAGTCCAGCAGAGTATAATAGGTCTCCAGGACAATCGCATGTGAGCATGCCTATGTATAGTGGACTCTAAAATTTAGATAAGTTTTATATGTATTTTTGTTTACTTATAGGATAGAACATGTATAAAAGTCTAGACAGGCTATCCATATTCAATTATGACTCTCAGAGATAAAGGTAAAAGGATAAAATGTTCAGGGCTGTTGAAAAATGTTGTATATTTAGCAGGGACTCTATATGTAAAAATATAAGATGTACATTAATCAATATAAAATTACTATTAGAATTAATTGATGTAAATTCTGGTTCAAAATCTTCTCTATAAGTTCCATTGATTGAACTCTCATATATAGATCTAGAAAAGTGGTGAGATACAAAATGTGAAGATTCCCTAAAAAAGACTAATCATGTATAGGCTTAGTATAAATATAGGGAGCTAATTTTATAATAGGTGATTTTAAAGCTCAAAGGATAAAGCAGGGAATTTTGAAAGAACAGGAATAATATCCTTGGTATATGAAGCTAAGGAAACATAGATAATTATGAAGTTTCTTTACAGAGTATTCAAAATGCTTAATTGTAGGAAGTGCATATAAAATCTTGAAAGTAGAATAAAAACACTTTGCTATATTACAAGGTAAGGACAATTCAATACTGGTATAGGAAGGAAATGGAGAATAGTAATATTAATCAACACTCTGGGCAGAAATTCATCCTAAGCTAGTATAAAAGAGGATAAAAAGATCTTATTAAACCAGGAAATTACAAACTGTGATCTTTAGAAAAATAGCAAGGCATCCTATAAATAGATAAGTATATATATATATATATATAAACAGAATATATTCATGCATCCATATACCTGTGATCTCCTTACATGGATGCATACATATAGATCAAGGTATATATATACATGAATATAGAAGGTGTATATATATATATATATATATATATATATATATGAATATATATAGCTATATAGCCCAATGGTGTTATCTTTGCTCTCAGCTTTTCATAATGTGATTTGGCTACATATAGATCAAGGTATATATATACATGAATATAGAAGGTGTATATATATATATATATATATATATATATATATATATGAATATATATAGCTATATAGCCCAATGGTGTTATCTTGCTCTCAGCTTTTCATAATGTGATTTGGCTACCTTTTGAATGTATTACTGTCTTGGCCCAAGCAGCTTCTGGACATGGAAATTACATATATATGCACATATCATTTACTTACCTGGTTAATATATGCACCTCTTTCAATTTCATTAAGAAAATTAAAAAGCTTTAAAGACAAAATTTCATAGGGTCCATCGGCCCACGTCGAATCCTTACACAAATTTTCCTGCACACTCAATATGTTAAGTAAGGTAAACTACAAATAGGTAAACAATAAGAAATTCAGAATAGGGTTTTCTATAGCTTTTTTCACTGTTTTAAGAATTTAATCTTATGGGCAAATGTAGCTTTTAAATTTTTATGAGAATAGATGTTATCTCCACATGTTGTTAAGGAGAAATTAGAATAGATACACCTGTTTAATCTTCTGGGAAGGAACCCCAAATGCATGTTGATATACTTAACAAGGTATTACAGAGTCTTGAGTAAACCACAAACTGAGTTTTTGATGTAGCATCAATTAGTCCTCAACATGCAAAGGACATAATATTGTTTAATAAGGATATATATATATATATATATATATATATATATATATATATATATATCAGTTTTCAGATTATTTGTATTTTTTAACTCTGAGGTACATGGTGAATAGGTAATTGGTGGTTAAAGTCTCAGTTAAGGTATCTTGAACCTCTCTGTTTAAAATATACAGTACAGAACTAGAGAGGGTCTTGGAACAGGATCTTTATTTATAAAACTAGACCATTTGTGAACATAGACAACCTAGTAAGATCAATGGGTAACTTAGAGTAAAAATCAAGCATTCGGTCAGCAGTAAGCATCTACGATCAAAACACTAGGAGAAGTGCAATTGAAAGTCTATTTTATGCATTAGCAAAGACAAACATGATATGAAATAGAACATTACTAGAATAAGGAAGAACAAGCTTGGGCCAAAGGCAAATTTAATGCTTCTAGTTTGTTCTATCTGACTTCTTTTATTGTAATTTCTCATATATATATATATAATATATATATATATATATAGCCATGCTCTAGTATATGCTATATGAAACCACTCAAACTAACTCATTTTATCTTTGGTATCTTCTTAATCTGGGATAAGTTTGGTTCATGATCATGGTAATAGGCATTCATATATTCTAATATGATATTAAAAGACTAAGGTAAATCAGGACACTAGGTTAAGTTTTTTGCTGAGTTTTTAAAGGGAATTTTTCATTCCAAATAAACTGTGCTTTCTGATTGGTCCATATTATTGTTTAGAAATATACACTGTCTTAATTGGATTCTTTAATGCTATTGGTGGAAAACTCATATTGAGTGAATGTAGGTTAACCAGTGTAGAAGGTAGTGTTCTTTTTTGTTTCTCACAGGTGTCAGGAATCACATGAAGAAAGGTTTTTTAGCATCCTAAAGTTTCCAAAAACAAAGTAAAGAAAATAAGAAGGCGTAATATCCATATAGTAGATGACGCATTCAGACAAAGAAGGACCCAGAGTATGTTTGCATCAAAGTATAAAAACTAAAGAAAAAAAAAAAGAGGAATCAGTAATAGAAACATTTATGTTTCAACAGAAATGTGGGTATGCCCACAAAAATGTAATTGGTAAAATTCTCTGAGTAGTGGGATTACCCATAGAAAAATTATTAAGTAGGATAAAAATTTTTGACAATGGATGGATCGTGGGTATGCTCACGTAAATTGTAATTCAACAAATCTCGGCTTGTGTCAAGTCCTGGGTATGCCCACGTAATTTTGTATTAGTACAGGACCAATAGTCCCGGGCAAGGCTGGAGGTTTTCTCACCC
>BSBK01010568.1:0-148583 GCA_027943335.1 Chamaecyparis obtusa | reverse complement strand
CTTGAAGAATCCCACAAAAATATACAACACAAAAATAACACAAACTCACATACCTCCATGGAAACCCATGGATTTTGAACAAAATAACAAGGAAACTCCATTAAAGCATCCTAAAGATTTTATATGCATATAGATATCTACACTACCTTATGATAAAGAATTCCAAAACTTAAGTCCAAGCTCAAGGTGAAAAATGAAGAATTAAAAGAAGCTTTCTCCCTTTATGCCTTTCTGATGCAGGAGCATCTTGGGGTCCTTGGCAATCTTGTGTCACCAAAACATGTTGTGTTTTTCCTGTGTTGCTCGGATCCTTCTTTGACCAAGTTGGTTCGATGTTTCTCATTTTCCTTTGTTTACCGGGGTTGGTTTGGTTATCTCTCTGGTGCTCGATGAATTTCCCTGGCACTCGGTGATGCTTATCTGGCACTTGGTTATCCTTTCTTACCGAGTTGTTTATTTTGGTTTCCTATTGAGGCTGACTTGTGCAATTAATTTTGGTCATGGATTTAATGTTGGTATCTATCATTGGAAAGCGTGTGGATCTAGATCTAGTCGTTGCTTTCCATTGATGGTGGATCTGAAGGCCGACTTCTTCGGTAGCCTCTTGTATATATGGCAATCTTTTGGTTGTAGTATAGGGAGTCAATTTTTGGGATAGAACATAGAAGTTAGAAATTTGGAGGTAGTTTTTAGATCCTCACATGTTGGAGGACGTCTGTACTTGAATTATAATATCTGAACCTATACCAGGAAGGCCTTACAGCCTGACATGTATGAATCAAATTGAATGAATATATGAAAGTGATCCTACATTCTCTCTCTCACTTGTGTATTATTTCTTCCACGGTTGTGATCCTGTTCAAGGTGGATCTGGTTAGGGTGTTCCTTTGGCCTCTCTTCATGTCCTCCTTTACGTCAGGTGGTATTAGAGTGAAGTGAGATTTTGGATCTAGGTTTGTGAATCTAGGATTGAGGGTTCCTTCTTGTCAAACCCTAAGTTGATTTGTTGTGGGGGTAGCAGATTGCGATTTGACCTACAATTGCAGAGGGGTTTCAAGATGGTTTGTGGGAGGTGAGATGTAGATCCAAGATTGGCAGACATGTTGAGACAACTTGCTGCTAGTTAGAAGTCGTTGAAACAGCCCGATGAAGAGGAAGACATCTTTGAAGATGCTAGTGATGATGAAATTGAGAAGAACAAGTTGATGTAGAACTTCAACTGGTGATGGATCAAGGTGAGGAAAGATTTTTGAAGGCTTTGATAATCTAAATTCTACACCACACTTTAATCCTCCTGAGTATAGTGGAAAATCAGATTCGGGTGAATTGGTGGATTGGATCACCGAGATGGAAAAGTACTTTGAATATGAGAATGTTCCTGAGGAAAAGAAGGTGAAAATTGCAAGCACAAAGTTGAAGAGTCATGCATCCTTGTGGTGGGAACATCTACTGTTGGATAGAAAGAGGAAAGGCAAAGATAAAATTAAGGTATGGAATAAGATGGTGAATAAATTGAAAGGAAAGTTTTTTACCTTGTGACTATCAGATTAACCTAGTTAGGCGAATGAAAAGTTTGAGGCAAAAAGATAGCTCAGTAAAAGAATATACTAAGGAATTCTATAGATTAAGTATCAGATCTAGACATGATGAAGATGATATGGAAATAATTGCTAGGTACCTGAATGGATTGAGAGTTTCCATTCAAGAAGAAATTAATTTGGTTAAGTTAGAAAACATTGAAAAAGCCTGTCAATTTGCATTGAAAGCTAAGGAGAAGTTGAACAAGAGACATGAGCAAAGACAAAGAGGTAGAGGTGGTATATTTTCCTAGAGGAAGAGGAAGATCTTATGGTGAAAATAGTAGATCTGAACCAGAAAAGACAAATTTGGATAAAGGAAAGACCGAGTGGGAAAAGATGAAAGTTCATCTAGAGGAAGAAGCAGTAAACTACCGAGGTGGTTATAACAGAGTTGGTTTTCGAGGAACTTGTTACAATTGTGGAGAAGAAGGACATAGATCATTTGAGTGTACACATGTAAGTAAGAAGGTCAGTAGTAGTAGAAAATTCTTTGGTGCAAGAAGAGTCACTAAATGAACCTGAGAAGGAAAAGAAATTGATCGTAAGGAGAGCACTTTGGGGTGAAAGTAATAAGGAAGATCCGGTAAGGAAAAGTTTGTTCAAGACTAGATGTAGAGTTTCTTATGAAGTATGGAAGGTAATCATTGACAGTGGAAGCTTGGAGAACTTGGCATCTAAGGAAATGGTTACAAACTTGCAGTTGAAAAGGTTTGTAACATCTGAAGCCCTATCAAATTTCATGGATTAAGGATGAGCATACACTCTTGGTAAGTGAACAATGTTATGTGAATTTGAAAATTGGAAAGTACTATGATAAGGTGTTATGTGATATCATGCCTATGGATTGTTGTCATATTTTGTTGGGTAGACCTTGGCAATATGATAGACATGCTATATATGATGGAAGATTGCATAAATATACTATTTGGGTTGATGGGAGAAGAAAAATCTTGTTACCTTTGATTGAAGAACCTATTCATAACGTTTGCACATCTAAGAAATTTTGTTTAATGGAACCTGAAGAAAGTTTGTTAAGGATTTTGAAGAAGAATGATGTATGTTTTGTTGTGATTCCTAACTAACTGAGCAAGAAAATAGAGGATAACATACCTGAGGAGATTGATAAGTTACTCACTGAGTACATTGAAATCATTTTTGATAATGTACCTGATGGCTTGCCTCTGAAGAGAAGCATTGATCATTGCATGGATCTAATCCCTGGAGCTAGTTTACTGAATAAAGCACCACATCGATTGACACCTACTGAGAATCGAGAATTGAACCGATAGATTCAAGACTTGTTGCAGAAAGGTTTGATCCAAGCAAGTTTGAGTCCTTGTGCAGTAATTGTTGTATTGGCACCTAAGAAGAATGGAGAATGGTGAATGTGTACTACTTCCAGAGCAATCAAAAAGATAATAGTGAAATATAGGTTTCCTATACCTAGAATGGATGACATAATGGATAGTTTGACTGGAGAAAAGTATTTTACAAAAATTGATTTGAAAAGTGGGTATCATCATATCAGAATCAAAGAAGGTGATGAGTGGAAGACTTATTTTAAGATAAAAGAAGGTTTGTATGAGTGGTTGGTTATGCCTTTTGGTTTAACTAATGCACCGAGTACTTTTATGAGATTGATGAATGAAGTTTTGAAGAAATTATTAGGTAAATTTTTAATTGTATACCTAGATGATATTCTAATATTTAGTAAGACCAGAGAAGAACATTTGTTGCATGTTAAACAAGTATTGCAGAGGTTGAAAGAAGAAAAGTTGTTGATAAATTTGAAAAAGTGTTCTTTCATGAAAGAGGAGATTGTGTATTTGGGATTTGTGATTTCAATTGATGGTTTGAAAATGGACCCTGAAAAGGTTGAAGCTATTTTGAATTGGCCTACACCTGAGAATGCTAGTGAGGTAAGATCATTTCATGGGTTGGAAAGTTTTTACCAAAAGTTCATTAGGAATTTCACTTCAATTTGTAATGCTATGACTGAGACTATGAGAGGAGATAAAAGAGAATTCAAATGGACACATGGAGCTGATAAAAGTTTTGAGACTCTGAAGCAGAAGGTTGTTGAATTGCTTGTGTTAGCATTACCTGATTTCAATAAGGTATTTCAAGTAGAATGTGATGCAAGTGGAAGTGCAATAGGAGCTGCATTGAGTCAAGAAGGTAAACCTGTTGCTTTCTTTAGTGAAAAGTTGAATGATGCAAAAAGGAAATACTTTGTGTATGATCAAGAATTATATGCTATTGTTCAAGCCTTAAAGAAATGGAGACATTATTTGATACCGAATGAATTTGTGTCGTATACCAATCATAAAGCTTTACAGTATTTGGGTAGTCAGAATAAGTTGAATCAGAGACATATGAAATGGGTTGAATACTTACAAAGTTATACATTTGTGATAAAACATAAGAGTGGAGTCACTAACCGAGTTGCTGATGAATTGAGTAGAAGAAGATCTTTGATGACCGAGATGAAAATTGAAGTTCTTGGTTTTGATGACATGAGAGATTCTTATGAATTTGATCCTGATTTTTCTGAGCCATGGAGAAATTTAGAGCACCTATTCAAGATCAACCGAGTACTAAATGGAAAGAATATTTCATTCAAGGAGGTATGTTGTTTAAAGGTATTCAATTGTGTATACCGAGAGGATCAATGAGAACTAATTTGATAAAAGAGAAACATAGTAGTGGTTTGGCTGGACACTTTCGTGTTGATAAAATATTGAATTTGATTAAAGAGAAATAGTTTTGGCCACAATTGTATAAGGATGTTTAGAAATTTGTGAAAAGTTGTGGAATTTGTCAAGTTGCAAAACGAGTAAGTCAGAATACTAGATTGTATACACTAATTTATGTTCCTGAGAAACCTTGGATTGATATTAGTATGGATTTTATTTTTGGCTTACCGAAGACAATAAGAGGTAATGATTCTATATTTTTTGTTGTTGATAGATTTTCTAAAATGGCACATTTTATACCATGTAGAAATACATTAGATGCAGTACAGATAGCAGATCTTTTCTTTAAGGAAATTGTCAGATTGCATGGATTACCAAGGAGTATCATCTCTAACCGAGACAGTAAATTTGTTGGATACTTTTGGAAGACCCTTTGGAGAAATTTTGGCACCGAGTTGTATAGTTCTACATTTCACCCATAGACCGATGGATAGACATAAGTTCTGAATAGAAGCTTGGGAAATCTTTTGAGATGTTTAGTTGGAGACACACCGAGTAATTTGGATTTTGTGTTGGCACAATCATAGTTTGCATACAATAATTTAGTGAATAGGAGTACTGGAAAAACACCTTTTGATATTGTGAATGGAATAAAACTGTGAGGTATATCAAATTTGAGGGATATTGCTGATGAAAGAAAGAGAAGTTGTGAAGGAGTAAAATTTGTTGAGTACATGAAGACATTGCATGAAGATGTGAAACATAAGTTGGAGAAGAGTAATAAAAAATACAAAGACAGAGCTGACAGATCTAGAAGACATAAGACTTTTGTAGTCAGTGATGAAGTGATGGTTCATTTGAAGAAAGGTAGATTTTTTGTTCGAACATATGGGAAGCTAAAAATGAAGAAGTTTGGTCCTTGCAATATTTTGAAGAGATTTGAAAGTGGAAATGCTTATGAGATTGAGTTACCTAACGACATGGATATATCACCTATTTTCAGCATTGATGATTTGTATGAGTACCATGAATCAGAGGAATAAATGATAGTACCAAATGATTATCCTAAGAAACAAATAGAAGAAGTTGAGAAGATTTTGGAACAAAGAATTGGTAGAAGTACAAGAGGAAAATAGTATATGGAATATTTGGTAATGTGGAAGAATAAACTGATTGAAGATAGTTCATGGATTACACAGTCTGAGTTGGATTTAGCTTGGATCGTACATGCTTCATGATTCAAAGAATCATTTCAAAATAACCCCAAGTGTTTGATGTAGGAGTATCTCGGGTCCTTGGCAATCTTGTGTCACCAAAAAAATGTTTTTTTTTTCCTGTGTTGCCCAGTTCCTTCTTTGACTGAGTTGGTTCTATGTTGCTCAACTTCCTTTGTTTACCGAGGTTGGTCAGTTATCTCTCTAACACTCGGTGAATTTCCCTGGTGCTCAGTGATGCGTATCTGGTGCTCGGTTATCCTTGCTTACTGAGTTGTTTATTTTGGTTTCTTATTGAGGCTGACTTGTGCAATTAATTTTGGTCACAGATTTAATGCTGGTATCTATCATTGGGAAGTGTGTGGACCTAGATCTGGTCATTCCTTCCATTGATGGTGGATTTGAAGGCCGACTTCTTCGGTAGCCTCTTGTATATATGGTAATCTTTGGTTGTAGTTTAGGGAGTCAATTTTTGGGATAGAACATAGAAGTTAGAAATTTGGAGGTAGTTTCAGATCCTCTCATGTTGGAGGAATTATGTACTTGAATTGTAATATCTAGCCTATATCGGGAAGGCCTTCCAGCCTGACATGTATGAATCAAATTGAATGAATACATGAAAGTGATCCTACATTCTCTCTATCACTTATGTGTTTTTGCTTTCGCCTGTGATCTTTGCAAGGTGGATCTAGTTAGAGTGTGCCTTTGGCCCCTCTTCCCATCCTCCTTTGTGTCACTTTCTCCTCCAAATCTGCTTCCAAAACTAGGTGTTTCTAAAAGTAGAGAGTGGGTGAACAACCTTCACTTTCCTCCCAAATCCCCCTAAAAATTTTCTAGCCTAGGAATATCTAATTCTAGAATTAATGAGGAAACCTCTAGAGTCTTTCCTTCTCCTTCCAAGTCAAGACCCTCATAAATGGTGTTTATGAATCACATGGGAAGGATAAGATACTTTTCCCAAATTTATCAAAATCTCAATTTTTTCCACTTTGAAGAAGGAATAATTTAGTGGTGTCATAAATGAGTTCAAGGGCTCTTAATGGGTTGAAAATGACCCCTAACCCCTAAGGTACCAGGTAGGGTGGTCAAAAAATAACCCTTACTACCTTTTGGAAGCCTTTTTCATCCTCCTAAACTCCACTTAAAGTTAACCTACGAAATTCAACTCCCTTGACCCAATCTAATCTTCCTAAACCTTAGGGTATGCATGGATACTACACTAGGTAACCCTTGGGTCATGACTAGGTCTACCCTAGTTACATTTACTAGCCATGCCAACTCACATAGACATAGGTGTCAATTGACACCACATAATTGTAATAGGCATGACTGATTTAACATTTAAAAAACTAAATTAAAGACAACCATGCAATATACTTTCATGAATAAAAATACATTACAATGAGGTTCATGACTCTTCACAAACAAGACCTTAGCATCATGGTGAATACATATAGGTTCATCTATGAAAGGTCCCATATTTAATACCATGGTCAAATCCCTGTACACTCATTACACACATCAATAGGTCAAATAAATCCACTTGTAACATAACATAATACATAATGTAACACACACACCACTTACATCTGCATTCAATTAGTCATTGGTGCATGAAACAATACAAGTGCATCTAGTTCATACACATAAACTTAATTCTTAATCATTCTACATTCTGATATATCCTAACATGTATATCCCTCACACTACATCATTAAACTTAACTATAAAGATAAACTGCATAATTAATCATAGGGTATCACCAAAATAGGTTCACATCAAATCACAATGTATAATAACATGGTCCAAGATCTTATAGATCCTCAAAATAACAAGTGTTTTAGAGTACCCAAGAGTCTCAAATAGTATCAGTTGAAAACATAACAGGGAAATAAAGTGCTAACCTATGATGGGTTGGGGTAGGCCTCACAATATTCTAAACCTTTTGCAAGTCCACTCCGATTTGGTGGGGATAAATCATAATTTTTTAATTGATATACAAGTTGTCCAACTTGAGTAGTTATCATTTGGGAGGGTTTGGTTAGGGTTATTTTCAAATGAGGCACAAGCAATGATCAAATGTGTATCATTTAGGCTTCCTTTCTATATTTGAATAGTTTACACTTCTCTAACACTTTACTTTATAGGGGTTATCCATCTCATATGGGGAAAGAAAAGTTACTTTCAAAAGTCTTACAAAGTTATTCCTAGACTTCAAATATCACTCCCTTTTTATCAATAATAGGTCATGTTTTATTAGTTATTTACCATAAAAGAATTTAAAAAATAGAGATAAAGCTTTCCCGGTATGCATGTTAACTCATGAATCCAATGTCATTATCACAATCTATGTTACCCACAACCTTAGACTATACAAAAATCCATACATCTCCTATACCTACAATACAAAATCTATAAATTTATAGTAACTCCGCCTACTACTGCATAGGGATTTTTACAAAATGGAGCCATGTCTAGTAACCATAAATACTTCCATGTTCCCTACTAGTCCATATTGAATTTTACAAAATGGACTACACTAAATATACAACGCCCTCGTCAGCTCTCCCTGAAACCACACATTATTGATTTATCTACAAAAAAAGTAACCAAAACCCACAAAAAAATACAACATACATGCAATGACATCAATTTTTCTTTGACTTTCCCATGGGGTAGTTAAACTAGTAATCGTTCAGCCCATATTTGACCTATTTTCCACCCCTTTTCTTGGGGTCCTCCATTGCCTTCACTTGCTCCAACTTGTAGGTGTGAAAAAAAATTTGAGGGTATCTCACTCTATCTACATCTTAGCACGGTGCTCCTCTCCAATTCTCATCGCCCTCCAAACCAAGAGCATGTCTCCAACCTTTTGCAACTCACCATATTGGGTGTATAAACCAACCCCTAACTCTACCATCACCACGATTGGTTTCATTTTGAATCATCATTAAGGGGGAATGCACTCCTTCCTTACCCATAATGTATCCTCCTTAGACCCCATCTTCAATGCTAATGCAATAAAGGCTAAGGAAATGTTGATGTTCAAGTGGTATCTATGCTTGGACTGCATGAACTCTCACCCAATATGTTGTCAATGATCTGCCAGAAGAATGCCTCATCATTTTTAAACACCCCTTTCAAATATAATTTTAAAATTTGGTCAAGGAAGCATAGTTTTTTCTTATGTGTAATCAAAGAGAAATTTTCTTACAAGGCTTCCTTCTCGTAGTGACCCCTCGTACTCATAGTTAAAACAAGAGATGGATTTTGCAAAAAATTTTCCCTTCTGAAGGCTTTTAAAATCCACACCACTCATCCACCACGTACCATGTACCATGTTTGTCATATCACCTCAATTCCCTATCCTTTGATGGTGTACAGGGAATCTAATCCTCACACCCTATATCTCAAAAATCCTTAAAAATATCCCCTACTCGATTGGGTATTAATGAAAAGGTGATATAAATGAAAGAGTGTCTACCAACGTGTTACTACCCCTTTTCATGTGTGTCACTTTGAATTCATCAAAGGTGGCT
This sequence comes from Chamaecyparis obtusa, assembly GCA_027943335.1. Classification (NCBI taxonomy): domain Eukaryota; kingdom Viridiplantae; phylum Streptophyta; class Pinopsida; order Cupressales; family Cupressaceae; genus Chamaecyparis; species Chamaecyparis obtusa. The sequence goes on along the minus strand of BSBK01010568.1, from coordinate 139,554 downwards.
AGGAGATGTTTAATGTATTTATGCAAATGTCATGCAATTGATTTATCTTTGATAATTGTGTTGACTAATTTTAGCAAATCACCTTCCAAATATATTTGAGAAGCATATAATGTTTTGGCCAAATAGATCACATTCAAAGCAACCTGAGCCACTAATTCATTATTTGTTTCATTAGTTAGTCATTTTGTTCCAAAGGAAATAAAATTTATTTTCCAATCTATTTTTGCATACCCTCTTCGAGAGGGGCCTGGGTTCCCTTTTGATGCCCTGTCCAAATTCAATTTTAGCCACCTCAACTCTAGTCTTTCGCAAACATCCTTTAGATATTCTTATGTGTCTAGATCCACACAAAGAGACCCATTAACAAGTTGATATTTAATTAAAGTCCAGTTGGCTTAGATGATTTTATCCCCAAGATTGATGGGAATCTTGGTTGGATTGGTTTGAGAAGCCATTGTTCTTGTTTGGAATAACAGTCCACAATACAACTGAGAGGGGGGGGTGAATTAGTTGTATAATAGAATATTAAAATTTAATCTTTAAGCTCCACAATATTAGATCCAATGAACATAATGAATGCCAACACAATAACACAATATTTTGGTTTCGGGGAAACCCTAGTAAAGGTAAAAACCCCGGTGAGAATTAGCACCCACAAATGATGTACTGAGAGTATAGTAATCCTTTTTAGAAGATATAGCCCTGTTAGGAGCTTATTGAAACATTATAGTACATAGTCCTTGTTAGAGGATAGACCTTGTTAGGATTCAAGAACAAAAGGGAGGGCTCATTGCCCAAGGATCACTACCCAAAGAAGGTTAAATCCACCTTCAGAACTCACTTGTTCGCAACATGTGTATATAAAGAAATACACAATCTTTTGAATTGTTTTCTAGCAACTGTCTTTTCTTGATCAGTTCCAATGAAGTCCACTAGTAAACCTCTGCTCTACATACAACAGACACAATCTCTCAGCTTTCACAACCTCTTTATATCACATACATTCCATCCATATCTTTTCCAAAGAAAAGACTCTACATATATACCTTATTACAATTTAACATGATCAAGTCGGCCCACGAGGCTTTCCTAATTACAAACAATTACATAAACCCTTGATAAGATACATACGGTATCTAGGACAAGTCTACAATGATTACATTACAACAATTAAGGATTGGCATCCTTAATTTATGCTCGCCAAACAAAACACACGCTTCATTTCCTGAGTTGACTTCATAATAAGCCATCACCAGAACACACGCCATAGAGGACATCACCAATCATTATGTACCTTATGCTGACCAATGAAAATCCTTCAGTACCCTATCTATCATCCTTCAAGCTCGCATACCTTGAATCCAAATCCTCTGAAAGATATACTAGAAACCCAGAGACTACCTCTGTCAATTCTCACTATCACAATCCAATGACCAATCTTCATTAATATAGTTGTATCTCTCTCAATATGAAACATCTAATGATGTGATCTTAAATATAAGATCACAACATCCACCTGAACTCTCATCTGACTTCACAGCATCTGAAACATTTGTACAATGTCTGTAAACTATGATTACCACTATGGTTCCTTCATAGAGACATATGTTGACATCAATGACAAAACACAAATGACAATAGTATGAGTGCCCATTCAGTAATGTAGTGATTAAACATATGAAATGTCTCAATCATCTCTCCATGAATTAACAATATCCAACAATCTCCCCCTTTGGCATTGATGTCAACATATGGGAAAATCTTATCCCAAAGTTCACTACTACATTTGGGGCCAAATTTTGATAGAAGTTTCTGATGGGTAACTTTTTATTACAAATTTGGTGCTTTTTTTGTAATAGGCCCCGATAATGTCAGTATTTTGATGGGTGTTTAATTGACCATCAAAATTTTGACAGATTCAGAGTATAGATAAAAAAAAAAGTGAAACGGCCTCATCATTTTTATTTCAATTGGATAGAGGGAGCGGGAGAAAAGGAGCGAAAGCTGAGCGCAGGTGAAGGTATGTGATTTCTTCATCTTTCGAGCCTCTGGCATCATATTTGAATGCATTTCATTTTATTTGATCATGAATGCTCTCTAAAATGACTGCATTCTACTGGTGTCATGCCGTAGCCAGTGCTTTATCTCTATTATTTGATGTTATTGGTGCTTGTGCTCAAGGATATCGATTCACTGTATTCAAATGTTTGGATTCATGTTTGTTGATATTACTGGCATATATGTTTAATGATGCCATTGTAAATTGTTGTCACTAAAATGACTGTATTCTACCGGTGTCATGCCCTAGCCCATGCTTTAACTCCATAATTTGATTTTATTGGTGCTTGTGCTCAAGGATATCCATTTTTTTGAAATGTTGACTGTGGTTATCAAATGGACAGCCCGTGAGCTTCTAGCTAGGTGCCATTTGTATTGATAGCTTAGGGCATCAAATGTATTGTATCATTGATATTTGATACTTTGTTAAAAGGAAATAGGACAAAGAAATTTTTTTATTTAGTTTCTCTATTTTGATCCCTAAGTGGCTTACAACCCTAGAGAAGTATATGCACATTTACGGATGCAGTTGCAGGATACATAGTAGTTGATAATTCACAATAAATCCATGCATCCAATTTGAATATAAATTAATACAAAGAACTAGGGTCCTCCAATGGCCCAATTTATCTACTTCACGCACTTGTAGACTATTGATAGATTGCATGGATTAGCTAGAAGTATTATTTATGATCGACATAAAAATTTTGTTGGTTATTTTTGGAGGAATTTATGGAAGAATATGGATACTGAGTTGAGGTTTAGTTCTACATTCCATCCATAGACAAATGGATAGATAAAGGTTATGAATAGAAGCTTGGGTAATTTTCTGAGATGTTTAGTTGGAGATAAGCCGAGTAATTGGAATATGGTATTTCCACAAGTTGAGTTTGCATATAATAATTTTGTGAATAAGAGTTCAGGGAAAACACCTTTTGAGATCGTTAGTGGAATGCAACCTAGAGGAGTATCAGATTTGAGGGATATTGTTGGTGAAGAAAAGAGAAGTGCTTAAGGGAAGTATTTGGTGATTTTATGAATTCTTTACATGAGGAAGTGCAGCTGAAGTTGGAACAAAGTAATCAGAAGTATATGGAAAATGTTGAAAAGTCTAGGAGACATCATATTTTTGAAATTGGTGATGAGGTAATGGTTCATTTGAAGAAGGGAAGATTTCCTTTTGGAACATACAATAAGTTGAAAATGAAGAAGTTTTTTCCCTGTATAATTTTGAGGAAGTTTGACAGTGGTAATTCTTATGAAGTTGAGTTACCTGATGACATGGATATATCTCCTATATTCAATATTTATAATTTGCATAAGTATCATGAATTAGATGATGAAATTATTATACCAGATGATTGTCCTAAGAAGCAGGTTGAAGAGGTGGAATAGATATTGGATCAAAGGATTGGTAAAAGCACAAGAGAGATTACTATGAATATTTGGTGAAGTGGAAGAATAGACCAATGGAAGATGCTACATGGATTTCACAATCTAAGTTGGATTCAGCTCGGGTTGTGACATCTCAATGATTCAGGAGAATAATTTCTTTCAAATTCAATTGTCTGATGCAAGAGCATCCTAGGTTGCCTTTCTATCCTTCTCATTTTGTTCATTCTTCCAGTAAGTGTTGAGTTGCAATCTTTGTTGAGTGTTCCTATGTACCAAGTTGTCCAGTGTTGGCCAAGCATTCTTGTGTGCCAAGCTCCCTAGTGTTGACCAAGTGATCTTGTATGTGATGAGTTTTCCAATGTTGGCTAAGTGTTTCTTCATGTGCTGAGTGAACATATTATTTGTTGATGCTCAGTTCTTCTTTGACCAAGTTTTTTTTATGTTTGGTTCTTAGTTGGAGCTGACTTGTGTATTTGATTTAGGTCACAAATTTAATGATTGGGATTTTGTCTTCAGATGTGTGAAAACCATTTGTGGTCGGCCTTCCTTTTTGTAATGGTCTAGAATCTTCTGTAAGTCATTTTGGCAAGTATAAATAAGGATGTTTAGATGTAGTCAAGAGATCAGTTAGATTAGAAGGTAGAAGAGGTTAGAAGAGGGAGTGAGATAGATATAGATAAAATTTTTTTGGACGTAACCCAAAAGGCCTCACAACCGGGCATGTATGCATAAATTTGGATGAATCAATAAAGTGTTGTGTTCCTTCTCTCCTTGGTGTTGTTCTCTATGTTGTTGCTTATGTTTATTTTACTCTTCAAGGTGGCTAGATAGTTAGGTGTGCCTTTGGCCCTGACTACTCATCCCCATCCTTTCACTATTAAGACCAAAGGCAATAAAATAAAAAGGGAAACAAAAAGACAAAAGAGTTGGCAAGAAGTGAAGTTTTGACATGAAAATTGGTTTTTCCATGTAATTATCTATTAGAATAAAGTATTAATTATGTTAATTAATCTTTACTCCCTTCTTAAGATGTCAACTTCCTTTTTCTTTAGTTAAAAGCACATGCATTAGTTGGTCTAAACTCATGCATTAGTCATGTAATAGTCAAACTGATTATTGCATGCACTAGACTTTGCCTTTCAAGGCTTTCAATCTCCTTTATAAGGATGATCCATTGTACATTATTATTCATTTAGTTATTTGAGGATATTTTCTTCTTCATCTTCTGAGTCAAACCCTTGCCCTCTTCTTCTCTTGACTTCTTGTGACAGGTTTTTGTATGCAAGTGATCTTCGGGTTTCTATGGTTTTGTGTTGCTCAAATCCTACATGGTATCAGAGCCTAATCTGCTACAGCTTGTTCACATTTGAAGGATTCAAGAGATGAAATTCATCTATTTCAGATGAGGGCTTTTTTGGGGTTTTTATTGAATCTAGGGGGACCTATTTTTCTAGTCATCTTGGCTTCAAACGGACCTCACATTCACATTCAAAGCATCCAAGAACCCCAAGATCCATATAAAATTTGTCCAATTTGGACACAGTTGGAATCTGTGAGAAATTTTTTTTGCAATCGGCCTCGGCATGGATCCCGTGGTGATCAGTATTTTTCAGAGCACTTCTAGTCCAAATAGACCTCACGGTTGCATCTAGAAGGCCTGAGATAGTCAAAAAACATATAAAACTTGTCCGATTTTGACAAGTTGGCTTCTGAGGCAAAAGTACAACGATCTTTTAAAAAAAATAATATATATTATTTTTTGGGGGGGTGCCGCCCGACGGCCACCCCCATGCCACCCAGCGGCCCGTGCCAAGCATGCACCACCCAGCTCCACATGCACCACCCACCTCAGTGGCCTCTGCCAGCATCGCGCTACCGCTGCCCGCCGCTTGAGACCTCCGCTAGCCGCCACCCCCGCAGCCTCTGCTTCGGCGGCCCCGCCGCCCGCCCGGCCAGCTCCGCTAGCCCTTGGTCACCTGGGTGACCAGGGGCTTATTTTTTGCAGCTCCAAGCCCCCAGCTGACGTCAGCATGCACATGCACTTTAAAAAAAAAATTTAATTACATGTTTTTCAAGCATCCTGTTTTAGGGGTCATTGGGCCTTTTTTGCGATATCTCGAGCATATGGGATCGTAATTAGGCATGTGATATATCGTCAGAAAGCTAGTTTTGAGCCCGATCTAAATTTGCTAGTATGGTTTTGTGATTTTTCTATTTTGATTCTCTTTTTTTCTATCAAAGTCAAATGTTCTCTATGATCGTGGTGTTTCAGACATCCTGTCTTCCGGGATCCATTTTTCTTGCATGTGGCCTTTGTTTTTGGCAAACAAGATATTGTCGAAAAGCTCTTTCTAAGATTTTTTTAGATCTGATGGTTTCATGTGGTTTCTTGTCCTTTTTCTAACATCACCCATCCTTAGATCCTTGTAGACACCTTCTTTGGACCCTCCAGCGTAGCTGTTGGTTTTTTGCTCATATCTTGAGCACACGGTGTCAAAAATTGGCAAATGAGATATCGTTGGAAAGTTGATTCTGAGCTCTTTCTAGATCTAGAGGTTATTTTATCTGGTATTTTTTTTCTAATGGTATTTTTCTCTGTCAAAGTCAGATCTTCAGTTCTGCACTCCAGGAGCTCTATCTTGCACATCCAGACTCCATTTTCAGAAAGCGATATATCATTGGAAAGCTTGTTCAAAGAGATTTTTAGTGTTATGAGTCATTTTTCTAGATTATACTCCAAATTCATTTAATTCAAATTCTTTCTTTTTTGCAGTTTGGTGAATATCTTGGTTGTTTCAGGTCCTGGGATCTCTTCCCTTTGAGGGATGGTTCATCTTAGGTTGTTCTTTTGGTTCAGACTCCTTTGATCTTCTTCTCAGTATTATATGCTTCTCTTCTATAGCATTTTTTATTCTATAAATGCACTAAGATAAAGTGCCTGCTTCTACATATCTTGGATTTCGAGCACCTTGTGTTTGTTTGTACTCGCACTCAGTTATAAAGTGCCATGGGGGGTTATGATGTTTTGCCTTTTGTGCTCATCCACCTTTGTCAAGTGAATGTTTCTTCCATGACATTAGCCCATGATGTGTGTTTGTGACACCGCCCTTTATCTTGTGCTTGTACTTCTATTGCACTATTGGTGTTCCTGATTGTTCTTCTTGCAGATGTTTCTGGCATTGCATTTCAGTGTTCCTATCACCCCTCTCCCTATTTAGCATTATGGGGAGGGGGGTTCACCTGTTGGCTCTATTGCTTCCTTGGTTCGATTGAGTGATCTACGTATTCAATTTTTGTTCCTATGTACTAGGCGGATGCAGTGGCTAGGCACCTATGCATTTTGATGAGATGGTTCATCTACTATATAGACACTCATTCATTCCTACTTTTGGAGGTCACCTCTTCGATTGATCATCTCTTTAGACTTTGTCTTCTCTACCTGGTCATGCACTATTTTAGTGGGGGTTCCAGCAGTTTCTTTTGACAGTGTTTGCAGCTTCATGCTTTGAAGATGCTTCATGCTCTTTCTTGTTCCTTTCTTTGGGACATTCCCTAGATTGGAGGCTTTGTTTCCTTCATCTAGTTCATCTCTTTTTGGGGTAGAGTTTTTCCCACTGGGTTTTCTCTATTTCCCTGCTTTACAGAGATTTCTTGTACTTGGGTACCTGATCAGGCCTTTGTTGTCGGGACCCATTTGCTTTCTTTTTGCATTGTTTTTAGATGCATCATTGCTCATCTTAAGGGGGGTGTTAGAGTAAAGTATTAATTATGTTAATTAATCTTTACTCCCTTCTTAAGATGTCAACTTCCCTTTGCTTTAGTTAAAAGCACATGCATTAGTTGGTCTAAACTCATGCATTAGTCATGTAATAGTCAAACTAATTATTGCATGCACTAGACTTTACTTTTCAAGGCTTTCGATCTCCTTTATAAGGATGATCCATTGTACATTATTATTCATTTAGTTATTTGAGGATATTTTCTTCTTCATCTTCTGACTCAAACCCTTGCCCTCTTCTTCTCTTGACTTCTTGTGATAGGTTTTTGTATGCAGGTGATCTTCAAGTTTCTCTGGATTTGTGTTGCTCAAATCCTACATTATCACATAGACTTTTGTTGCATGAAGATAAACACAAGAATTCAATGTGTGATGCGGGGCCAAAAAAATAGTCGTTGAGGAACTCTGCCTATACAAAAAATGGCCCCATGGAACCAAATTTTTGGCCTCCTCTTTCTCGACAATCACATCAGGAATGGATTCAACCTTGCCCCCAATGACCATGATATTTGCAAAAACCAGGAACATGTCACCACTTACTTATATAGTGCACAAAAATAATTTTACAATCTCAATCCCCTATTCAAATCTTGGCCATTTTCATGATGGCTGAGAGCTACATGGGAAAATATGTTCCCTCATTAGTGTATTACATGGAACAATAGATAGAGAATAGGGGATATTATCAAATTAGAAGTGTGGGTATTCACAATGGCTTGACACACCATGTTGTCTAGGTAAGTGATCGAATCACACTAGTGCACTAGGAATTTGGGACACTGAGCTAGTAGAGTTTTAGCTATGGTGGAATTTTTCAATTAGTAGGGAAACTGTGCTGAGAATTTCATCCATACACATTATATTATTTATCAAATTTTATATATATAATAATTTTAAAAATCATTAGAATGACTCTCTATTTGATAGCTAGAAATTAAATCACATCCACTCTTATTATCATCCAAAACACTTTCACCTACTTCTTCATAAAACATTGTTGTTCCAATACTACTATTACATACTATGGCATTCACAAATCTTATCTTTCCTATACATGGATAGTATGATTTTATTAATTATGTAAATTTTTAGACACCCTCATATTGTTCTCCAATTTCAAATGACACTAATTTTTACCCGTCTTGGAGATAGCTAAAACAAAGGTTTTATGAGACCAGAGAAAATTGGCCCATTAGTCCTCTACCCATGAGAGTTCCTTCCTTTCATCCTTCAAACAAATGAATATCAAAGAAAGGTTGCACTTTTTGGCTCCTTCTTCTCTTCTATTTAAGTGCACAGTTGGTCTTGAAAAGTAGAGCACCCATACTTGATCCTATGATGACAAACTCTAATTTACTATTTGGAAGAAGAAAATAAGTTGCGCAATTTGCAACTAGTTCATCTTCTTCTAGAACCTCAAAAATCTTTATTCCTATATAAAGCCCATCTAAACTACAAATAAAATGGCCTAAAAATTCCTGCAAAATCTGCCCACATTTCAGAACTTCAAAAAACTTCCTCAAGCTTCTATCCATTAGTATTATATTTGAAGTGGACTGGGATTCATTAGACTATGAAGAAACAAAAATACCCATGCTACAGAATTCAGACTTTGTAAGTTTATGCAATAAAATTAGCGTATTAGGAATATAAAACCAAGTTAAACATTTAACATACTAATCTATTGCAACATATAAGATTAAAAAAAGAAAGCATAAAAAGACAGTGAAAACCACCCAAAGGAAGCCTTCTTGATGTTTGGATTTGTCTAAAGGATTGGATGTGTGCTCAATGTAGATACTTAAGCTTTACTAGATGAGTGAGGATTTTGGAATTATGAGGGTATGAATATGGTTTTTAGCTCTTAGTTTGGCATGATAACTTTGCATGAATAGTGGATGAAATTGAAGGAGAAGATGAATCAATTTATAGGCATGAGGAGGGTTGAATGGATGGTCAAGAGGGCCAGGAAAGAGTTATTTGTGCATTTTCAAGTTTATAGACCATTCAATTTTGCAAGATCTAAGATAACATATTACGATGGTGAGAGGAGGATGACTGAGGCACAAAACTAAGATTGTGAGGAGTGTACGAAAGCATTGGGTCATTGAAAGATAGGTAGGGTCTTTGACTTGGCTTTGTGATTTCATTTATTGCATTTATTTTAATTTATGCTTTAGAAAATTGTGATCCCACAAGATCAAGATCGGCGAGATCACCCTCAGGTCTGGTGAGATCATGATCCCACAAAAAATGTATGTGAATGGGGAGTTTGTGGTAGGATTATGGATTTTTGGCAAGAACACTGAGATAGGAGGGATTTAGGGAGTAGTCCTAGGAATGTGATCCCACGAGGGATTTTTGGTGAGATTACATTCCCAAACCAAATAGATTTGGGATAGGAAAAAAATGTGATCCCACTAGGGAATGCGGGGGTAGGATAATTTTACCATGAGAATGTGTTTCCATGGTCGAGGGGATAAAATTAGGTTAAGAAATCTCATGTTAGCGGGATCATGAGAAATAGGGGGTTTATGGGAATGTGGGTATGTACTATGGGAACGTACATTTTTTTGCAAAAAGGGAATTTGGAAGGGGATGAAGCCATGGGATAAAGATAAGGGTTTATAGGCTAAGAATTTGGTGGGAAAGAAACTGAAACTATTGGGTTTTATCAGTTTTAGTGGTATGTGGAATGACTTACATCTTGGGAAAAGAAGGCCACAGTGCTATGGGTGATAGATTAGTTCACACCTACTAACTGAGTGGAGATTGATGTGATCAAATTAGGGTACCTGGCATGGATACCACATAGGCGGGCATACATGGCGATGGTCACAACAGTGTATGAGAGGTGGCATTCAGAGACAACCACCTTCCATCTTCTAATAGGGAAGATGATAGTTACCTTGGAGGAAGTGTATAGGATATTTTATCTCCAGATCCAAGGGATCAAGGTCATAGTAGAAGATATCACCCAACATCAGACATTTATAGCATTAGTGGGCCCTAGCATGTCTCCAAACTTGCACCATAGAAAATTGGCATTAGATAGACATTTAGGTGTAGCAATGATAACTCGCTAGGTATATTTATTTATGTGTGGGCTAGTCTCAGGGTATATTGCTCTTGACATAGGAGGGACTAGCATGACCCTAATGTTGATCCTAGTGATTGTGAGGATCATGGATGCTAGGGTTCCTACTGCATGGGGAATACACATGTTTGCAAACAATTATAGAGATCTACACTAGATTGTGTACCATGGTGGGGATAGGAAGGTTATGAGTATAGGATTTTCTACTTTACTCTAGGCATGGGGTTGGGAGCATATTGTACTGCTCTGGCCAATAGGGAGGAGAGACAAGCAAGATGATTAGCCTATGGTTTACAGCTAGGGTGACCCACTCACCTATCAAGATTTGATGACATTGATGATAAGAGGGAGGTCTTGGATGGGGTGAGGGATGGGATCACCTAGAGGCCATATTTGAGGGTGGGGTCATTGCCAGCAGACCAAATGTAGCTATTATTTTCCATGACTCCTACATATCTAATAGGGAAATGATAGTACATTATTGAGAAGTACCAACTAGATCAGGTGGGAAAACAATCTTGTTACACCTAGGTAATGCAAGATGCAGAGCTCTAGTACCAGTGCACTACTTGGGAGAGGAGATTAAATTTTTAGGATTTATTGGACAAGTAGGGGTTGATTATTGCATGGAGGGCCATTTAGGTCATTCACTAGGATTGGGAAGGAGGGGAGATAGATGTTTGGATCATGAAGGAGTACGAGGCATGGTTTAGGAGGCCATGTGTGGTGGGTAGGATAGGGATACCACCAAAGGTGGAGAGGATTAGGGAAAAAATGACCCAGGTGGCAAGGTGGAAAAGAGTAGTGGGGAGAGAAGCGGTGGGGAGAGGTCAAGGGGTAGTGGTACCTCCTCATGTTAGGAGAGGAGTAGTGGTGGGAGGAGATGGGGGAGGGGTTAGAAGATATGATCCACAAGGTCTACCATTAGTACATGCACCAACAAGTGTGTTAGAGGCAAGATCATCCATAGGTTGGGGATACAGATCTTGCGACCCATCTTGCATCACTTCAGACCACCCATGTCATGACCATCTAGATGCTTCATGATACATAGGGGGAGAAAGACATGATTATTTATAATTTAACATAACCAATACATGATGGGCTATAGATGATAGATGAGAGGGATTGGTTGTGATGGGAGAGGGATGAACTACATGCAGAGAGGGATAGGCTATAGGGGAGAGGAACTCAATGCTGTGACAACTATCCGTAGCTCAGGATGGGGGAGATAGGCCATCAGGGGAGTCCCAGGAGGTCCATAGGTTGTACAGGGAGGTCACTAATGTTAGAGAGCATGTGGGGTGTTACAAAGACATGTATCATGCCTTTGTTCCATAGGATAGGATAGTACACTATAGGAGGGCCAATCGATCAATTTCCACTGATACAAGTAAAGGGATGTGAGGGGGAAATAGTCAGTGCACATGGGACAACAGTTTTGGAGCTGGTCCCTCTCAGTAACTACTTTTGAGTTCTTGGTGAATTGTTCATGTTCTTTACTAAGTTGGTTCTTTAGTTTTCTTTATTGAGTTGGTTCAGTGTATTCACTATTTCTTGATTCTTGAGTTCACTAACTGGTGTAACTAATTGTTTAATACTAGCCGACACGTGTAATTAATTTTGGTCACATTATTAATGTTGGGATCACTCATTAGGAAATGTGTGGTCCTAAATATAGGTCATTTCTTTCTCTAATGCTGGATCTATTAGATCTTTAGAGCTGACTTGTTCGGTGGCCTCTTGTATAAATAAGTAGAGTTTTTCTAGGGTTAAGGCAGTGAGGAAGTTTAGAGAAGATAGAATCTGAATTTTGGATCCTCGCATGCTTGGGGACTATTTTTTAATTGACTTTCATTTTATTGGCCTTAACCAGGAAGGCCTTACTGCCTGACATGTATGAATTTTGATGAATAAATAAAAGTTATCTTTATTACTTCTCTCTTTTTCTATTTTGTTGCTTCTAAGTTGTTATTAAGTAAGTAGGTTTGGTGTTTGGTGTTCCCTATGCCCTTTTATCATCTCCTACCTTGTGTTAGGCAGTATTAGAGAAAAGGTTAGATCTAGAGGTTCCTTCTTGTAAGGCCTAGTTGGTTATATTATTGTGGGCTGGAAGATTGCGATCTGACCTGCAACTGTAGAGGGTTTCAAGATGATTTGAGGGAGGTGAGATGTATATCTAGGCTTAGTTGATATGCTAAGTCAAATTGCTTCTAGATTAGAAGCTATTCAGACAACCCAACACCAAGGAAGGCATCTTGATGATGAAGTTTAATAAATATAGGAGGAAGCTGCACATGCACCTATAATGGATCAAGGAGAATAAATTTCCTGAAGGCATTGACTAGTTTGAATGCTACACCGCAATTTAACCCTCCTAAATACAGTGGGAAACTAGATTTGGATGAATTGATGGATTGGATAACCAAGATGGATAAATAATTTAAGTATGAGAATAAATTGAAAATTGAAAGCACCAAATTGAAAGGCCATGCATCCTTATGGTGGGAGCATCTATAGTTAGTCTGAAATAAGAAAGGTAGAGACAAAATTAGGTTATGGAATAAGATGGTAAACAAATTAAAAGGTAAGTTTTTATCAAATTAACCTAGTTAGGAGAATGCAAAGTTTGAGGCAGAAAGATAGCTCGGTAAAATATTACACTGAGGAATTTCATAGGCTAGATATCAGATCTAGACATATTGAAGATGAGGTGGAAAGAATTGCAATATATTTAAATTGGCTAAGGACTTCTATTCAAGAAGAAATTAGTTTGGTGAAAATGGAGAGTATTGAGGAGGTTTATCAGTTTTCCCTAAAAGGTGATGAGAAATTGAACTAAAGGGATGAATAAAAACAAAGAGAAATAGGTGGTAGATTCCCTATAGGAAGAGGTAGATCTTATAGTGAAAATAGTAGATCTGATCAAGACAAGAACAATTATGAAAAAGTCAAGAATGAGTGGAAAGGTGAAATTTCAATCTGAGGAAGAAGTAACTACTCTCGAGATGGCTATGGAAAAGGAGGATTCTCAAGAACTTATTACAATTATGGTGAATAAGGACATAGATCATTTAAGTGCACACATGCAAGTAAAAAGGTTGACAATAGTAGAAATGATTTAGTACATGAAGGTTCACCGAATGAGCCTGAGAAGGAAGGAAACTTGAAGGTCAGAAGTGAATTATGGAGTGAAAATATTAAAGAAGATATGGTAAGGAAAAGTTTGGTCAAGACCAGATGCATAGTTGTAGAATTTTTTTGGAAATTGGTCATTAATAGTGTAAGCTCACATAATCTAGCATCAAAAGAATTCATTGCAAAGTTACTCTTGGAAAGGATGAAGCACCCAAATCCCTATCAGATTTCATGGATCAAGGATGAGCATACACTTATGTTAAGTGAACAATGTTTTGTGAATCTAAAAATTGGAACATATTATGATAAGGTGTTGTGTGATATTATGCCAATGGATTATTCTCATATGTTGGACTAAGTATGGAAAGGTGAGTACTGAGAGGGGAGGGGTGAACCAGTGTTGTAAAACAATCTATAAACTATCTAAACTTTCTTCCTTAACCATAACTTTGCATGCATCTAATAAAACATATAAAGTATTAACACAACACATAACTCATAACACATTTGTTTTGGTATTGCAGAAATCCTTGTTAGAGGATAAAAATTGTAGTGGGGATGACACCCATGAAACTTCACTACTGTAGTAAAAAAATTTCTCAGTTAGAGGTACAATGTTAGATATTTCTACTAACTTACCCTGTTAAAAGTATTAACCTAGTTAAAAGTCTTAAGACCAGTTAAGTCTACCTTGCTAAAGGATTTTATAATTCTAATCTAAGAACTATACCTAGTTAATGAATTTAAACTACAAGATCTATTAGGATCTTCTCGATTAAGAGACTTTATAGTTATTATTACTCTTTAATCAGCAACACAAAATTTTCTATTAAACTTGCATCTACTTATTATTTTTAGACTCTATATGCTCATTAACTAATTACCTCATACTATGCATCTCTCACAATAACAATTTAGTGGTCAGTAGATTCAACTCTAAATCATAATTACTCTTTTCTCTTTACAGCTCTATACTCAATAGCTTCTCTTCTCATCACCTTATTTATGTACTCTCTACTTCGCACATACAATCTCCTATTCTCATATGTGTATTGATCTTCTCACTTAGATCCATTATATACAATTCTAGAAGTGGTGGAAATGTTCTAGAATCATCTCTTCAAGTGGTGCTAGCATTGGTTACTACAATGCATATATCATACTTAATTCTCATTTGTGGATCTCATCTTGTAATAATGAAAAATTATTATGTTTAAATCTCCAATTTTCTGTCATACAATCTCCTCAAGATTTGTAAACCATTTTCTATTCAATGTCTAGGTTCAATGTATCTAGAGATTCTCCTTGTGTCGACATGTCATGCTTAGTAATAAATTTTCCTCTTGCCTGGTAAATGTATCATCTCTCGGTTTGATTGTTGTTGCATCTTGGTACAACTTGGTCCTCATTGCTCAGTAACTAAACTTCCTTTTCTTTTACTAAAATTACTTGTTCCTTTATTTCCTTTTACCAATAGCTTATGTGCTTTACTGACTTGACTTTAACAATCATTATGACTTTCTCATAACTAATAAAAACAAAATAAATCTTAGGAGTATCAATCTCCCCCTTTGGCATTAGTTTGGTATCTTTGTTAAAAACTTCAAAGTTATCAAAAATTCAAAATTTTGTTTTGAGAAAAATTGTCCATGTATTCATTCATCGGTAAACTTATTACTCCACCTGAAGTAATAAAGTAATACTTTCTATACATAGCTATTCATCCTTCTTCTTTATATATCCTTTATAAATATTTCCATCTACATATTTTCATATAATATATTTTCCCTTTTACACTCTATTTCCCCTTATTCATATATGACATTTCCCCCTTTTTTAACAAAAATAACAAAAATAATAACTCACTATTTTTGTGGTGGAGGGATCTTGTCAAAAATAGATTTAGACCATTAATGTGGATCCTTAAGAAATGTAATGAATCTTTTAGTGTCTGTAATACTATTATTTTCTCACTAATGCCAGCTGTCAAACTGACCATGTTGTCCATGACACTAACATCTCGTGTGTTGACTAAATATTTTGCCTTATGTACCTTCTTCTGCAATGATGCAATGTGGGGTCGAAAAAATGTTTGGAGTTCCATAAGATCCATTCTGATCTAATTCTCCTCTTTTCTCAGCTCATATTGCACTTTCATTAAGTTCTTTAGCCTTTCATAATATTATTTGAAAGAATTAGGCTCTATAGAAAATTTTTATAACTGCTCGGTCAACTCCTTTCCCACATTTTCATCTTTTTCCTTGATGTCTGTGGTAAAATTGGAAATCAAAAAAATATATTAAAATAATAAAAGAATTTTTGGGGTATGTGCAGGATCATTGTATGCCCAACTAGGCCCTTAAGTGGCAATGAAAATTCAAAAAATCGGGTTTAGGCAAATTGACATAAAAATTCGAGCAAGTTATAAATATTATATCAAAAATATGTAAGAAGAGAATCTGTAGAAAATTGAATTTATTGTCTAATATACTAGGCCTTTTTTGAAAAATAATTATTCTATATGTTGAAAATTTCAAATTTCAATGTAGTAGTATGAAAATTTCAAGAAAAAATAAGTAGGTGTATGTCTAACCACCTTAAACACAATCAAATGATAATTTTTTTTTACAAGATTCTAGATATAAATAGTAGAATCATGTCTGGATGTGACACATATTTTTTTGTAATTTTTTTCCAAGTAAATAATTAATTATGGTTTTTCTTCTACAACTTTTCTAGAATACAAAAACTCTCGTGTTTGACCACGCTAACTTAGTCTAAACTTTATCAAATTGATTTTTTTTTAAATTTTTCTTGTAGTAGGAAAATCAAAGAATGTGACACATGTTTTGGATTTCAAAAAATTTATACGGTTTGAAAGTTATAAATATTTTTCAATAAGTCTATCAATCAGGATTAGAAAGATAACAAGTAGGTGTATGTCTAACCACATTAAACAAAATCAAATGATAATATTTTTTTATAAGATTCTAGATAAAAGTAGACTCATGTCTGGATGTGATGTATTTTTTTTTGGTATTTTTTTTCAAGTAAATAATTAATTATGATTTTTCTACTACAAATTTTCTTGAATATAAAAACTCTCATGTCTACCCACCTTAACTTAGTCTAAACTTCATCAAATTGAAAGAATTGTTTATTATTATTGTATTAGGTGAAGCATAGAATGTGATATATATTTCAGATTTCAAAAATGTTATATTGTTTGAAAGTTATAGTTGTTTTTCAAAGAGTCTATCAATCAGGACCTCTTTTTCACATCACCACTTTTTGGCATACCATGATCCTACACATACCCTTTTGTAGGTCATTCTCCAATTCAATAACTAACTCAGATAGAGTTACCTTATCGAGTGCAACTGATTGAAGAAGTTCTTCAATCACTTTAGTCTCCATTTTCTTCTTATGAACTTGCATCATATATTCTATAGTATCAGTACCAGGTTGGTTAATTTGGTTCACTTGTTCTTGTAGTTGTTTGTATATATCTACTTTTTCATTAATGTTGGCCACTTGTACAATTTCATTCAATATGTTTTTGATTTTTTCTAAAACATTAGTCTTCTACTTCTTTGTAATCAGTTTGTCTTGAACAACTTTTCTCTTCAGTAAGTCTCCAAAATCAGATAGTTCCTTGGGGCTCATGGTTGAAATATCAACCATAGGAATAATAATAGGTTGACTCAAATCAACCTCTTTTTGGATTTTTCCTTATTTGTAGCTGATTTCTTTACATCATATTGTGCAGTGGTGGTGTCATCAATTTTCTCTTGTTTTTCTTACTGCTTCTCTTCTTTTTTCTTTTCTTCCTTCTTCTCTTATTTCTCTTCTTTCTTCTCTTCATTTGAGTCCTTTACTTTCTCTTTTTATGGTTCTATCTCCTATTCTATAGTCTCAGTAGGAGTTACTGACTTAGTGGTTTCCTTTTGTGGGTCGGTGGGGGTAGTTGTATCAATTGGAACATCTATTGTTACTTCTTCAATCCTAGGAAACTGCAATACATGCTCAATAATAGGATCTTTTGCCATCAATCTTGCCTTTTCAGAATCATCTATATCCATTTCTTCAGTTTCTCTGGCCTCAGTTTGCATGATATATTCATCAATTTTTATTTCCTAAGCAGGGTCCTGATCTGTAATATATTCAATGATAACTTCATCTTTATTTTTTATCAAATCAATTGGATCTTACTTTCCTATTTGTTCTTCGAGCTCTTCATTAGTCACTTAATCAAGAGAAAATATTTTTCTCCAAAGATCATCAGTTTGTCATGCCCCACGAGGGAACTGGGGAAGAGAAAAAAGATTCTCTTTAGAAAAGACAACCTAAGTAATAATTTATGAATTTTTTTAAATTTTTTTAAAAAGAATTACATGAACCAAAACTTAAACGTAGTCTAACTTAGATTCCTCCCAAGGTTCCCTACTATTTTATGAACAATTCATTTAAGTCCATTAAGTATTCTAACAACATGATTTACTTCTTAAAGCAAACTACATCATATCATTTGAAGATTCTTTATAAGGAAATACAAAGTGCTTTTTCATCGATTTGACATTTGAATCCATCTATATTCCTAAGTATCTTTTATGAAAAATATAACATTTAAAATATTAATACCACATAATAGATTCATCTAAGAATTTGAACAATTACACATAGTACATTACATTTGATTCACTAACTTTTCTTAATCCACAAATAATGAGATCCTACCATCTCACTTGAAATCTTACTAAATCCTTTTCTTTTCCAACAAACATTATTTACATAAAGTTCATATTTTCCCTTTTCCTTTCCTAAATCTACCCATTCCAAATACATCATTTTGAGATAAATTAATAGTTACATTACATTCATCTCCTCTTGGGAGGTAACAATAACTTTACATTTAATTGAATATGAAGAAAGATAAGTACAAAGTCTTCTTCTTCAAAACTAGAACATAAGCAAACATGAATCCTTAAGCACTGCATCCACAAAAGATAACTCAATAAAAATATTTACCACCCAAGCACATGGATACCAAAAAGGCCCACTCCCCCATGCTAGGAGATAAATAGAAAGGTCCACAAAAAGGAGTAATATCTAGGCCATACCTAAGGTTGGGGTAATCTTTCCCAAATATCAATTGGAAAGAAGATCATGGTACAAACCATTTCCCAAAAGGATTTAAGGTTCGGTAGAAAATCTAAGCCACAAGCCAAGTGAGTGTCATTGCATAGCCCTCACCCCTTGGGTTGTCCTGGTGCTAGCCACTCTTGGCCCCGGCCCCCAAGTAGGAACATGTGGAATCGAATACCTTTTGTAGAGACAAGTGCCATTCGATCATACCTATGCATAGGTACCTTCTCCCAATCCCATCCATAGCCTTTACTAGCACTAATGGCATGGGAGAGGCATACATTAATCTTTCTAGTGTTTTAACACATTCCCATAAGTTTTAAATTAAGTTATCACTTGTTAAAACAATTCTTCAGTCGGTTATCCTGGTACTAGCCACTTAGGGCCCCGACCGCGCACTAAGAGCCACTCACCTAGTGTTCTTAGGTTTCCAACCCTTACCCAAACATCATAAACACATAATACATGAAGTAAAACCAATCATAACATTATTTAAGAATTTCCACACACAAATAGGAAAGATTAGGAACGTTTAGGAAACCATGGGATAGCCCTAATCCACCAGACAACCCTAAATGCTAATCTTGATTCCTAAACACATCATGAAACTTAGCAAGGCATCTAAGTGCAAAACATCAAAAGTAAACCCTATAATTTCAACAAAATAGCTAATGAACATACATAGGTGGTATAAAATTTCACATGCATAACAACAACATTCCATCTATGGAAACCTCATGTGCCTAAAATTTGGCTAAGTCTAAAATTTTTTAGAAATCTCCAAAATCTAGAATTTGCATCTTAACTCCTATGATGCTGAAACCTATCTCAAACATCCTAGAATGTATTTATACAAATATAACTTAAAGTATCAATCTTATACTTAAATGTTATATTTGTATAAATCTTGCAAATTTTGAGCCCCTGAAATTCTCAAAAACTCCAAATGACTTTGTATTTGAACCCATACGACAATGTATGCATTCCCATACAACATTTGACCAAGTTTCATATGGCTATGACTACAATGTCATACGACACCGCAAGACACTTTCACAGAATTAAATTTTAAACTTCCCAAAAAATTCCAAATGACTTTGTATATGAACCCATATGACAATGTATGCATTCCCATAATACATTTGACCAAGTGTCGTATGGGTATGACTACAATGTCGTATGACACTGCAGGACACTTTCACGGAATTAAATTTTAAACTTCCTGAAAACACCAAAATCTAATTTTTTTAGGCATAGAGAGTGCCTGGTAAAGGTTCCCTGAGGTCAACCATATCCATAGCACATCCTCAACGTTACCCAAGCCTCAGACAAGAATAATCAAAGGAAAGACAATAATCCACAGAGAAGCCTACAAGAGAAAGAGAGTGTGAAAAAAAGGACTGTATCTCATTCCTAAACCTTCCTATTTCATTCAATAATAGATTAACACATCCTCACACATGACCAGAAGCATTCCTAACTTCCTAGGAATATTTCATAATACAAAATAAATAAATAACTATATAAACTTACATAATTTACTTCCCCGAAACATAGAAGATAAGACATTTATATTTCCTTTTTTTATACACATTAAACAATCCTATTCTAATCCAATATCATATCACACACCAACACATTCATATACACACAGGAAGAATGGAGATTCTTCCCAATTTAGACCCTACCTGGGTCCTGCGGAGAATCCTCTTCCCTTAGCTAGAGACTCTTTACAACATTTAAATCCTTGAGTAGATAGCCTCCTAAAAAGCTTCCTCTAGAAATCAACTCCAAGCAATCCTCTCACACTTGTCTTCACCAACTAGAGACTCTCAAACTCACAAAAAATTTCAACTAAATTTTTAACAAAATCAATTGCAAACAACTCAAAAAACCAATCTTCCAAAAATTCTCATCCTCAAATTAATTTAACAACCAACCTCCGCTCACACAGGAAGTCTCTGCTGTAAATAGATTGGAGGGAGTAGTTGCATGGGAAATACAACCGATGCAACTATCCCAACCATCTATTGGTTATTAGATTAGGATAGTAAAGTTTTTAGAGCTATTGTCATGAAGGGATTAACAAATAATATTCAATAATGTTTTTAAATCTATGTCTCCTTAATTTAAGGATGACAAAATAGATAATTTCCTTTTAAGGAATATATTTACATATCCTAACTTATTTTTGAACTAGACTATAGTGAAGGAAATAATTATTCACTACCCCAAATAATATTAATTATTAATTATTAATAATTTCTTCCACACATAGCTTGCATAAATGTATATGTAATCATAGGCATATGTGTGCACCCATATGCTTATGTGTACATATACCATAGGTAAGACACATTATAAATAATATTATAAATATTTATTTTATTGTGAATATTATCATTTAAATCAAATACATTATTATTTAAATCAAATACTAAATCACATTCCATATAATTTAATCATGATATAAGTACATATATATATATGGATATATTTACTAGCATAACATAAAAGATACCTTAACACACATAATCTTGATCACAACATAAACCTTTCAGAGATGCAATAAACAAATCCACATAATCCATCAAACAAAGATGTGTGATCCACAAAGAAGACTCACTCAGGAACTCCCCTCCTAAGGATAAGAGGGTCAGAGGTAGAGTTCCTTCTCATGGAACTTTGGTGATATCTCAGTAACAACAACAACAATTGAGGATTTTGAGGGATCTCTCAGACCTGTGAGACCAGGTGGAGATGACACCTAGTACTTGCAATCCTACATCACCAAGAAGAGATACATGTACACATATGGATATACATACAAATTAGATATATGCAAATAGATGACCAGGATTGATACATCATGTGGACCTCGGCTAAGTGAGTAACTACAACTTTGACCTGAGTCATAAAAACACATCAAACACATATACTTGAAACATAAAACATCAGATATAATGGTGGTTAGATTCAAATCCTTAGGTTATCTCTCTCTCTATATAAGGATAGATAATTTATAATTTCATGAACATATAAATAATAACCATAAATGAGTGTATCGAAACATCTGATACACATGTCATAATCCATAAAATATAAATATAAACATATAGTCCTAATCATCATAAAGATGTCCAAATCCAAAAGTCCAAGTATCACCATAGGAGAGGGTATTACATCCTCCCCCCTAGAGTTAGGCTTACTCTTGGAAGCCTACAAATAGATAAAGATAAGAATCTCTAAGTCTAACAACATCCTCCAATATGTCTGAGGACTCATAATTGGGGTCCCATTGGACCCTTGCCTGATCTATGGTGTGACCCCTGAGGGTCAGTGTCCACTGCTACAAAATGTGTACTGAGTCTAAAGTCACTTGCCCATCCACTTCTCAGGGTTTCGATGACCACTCCCTAATGTTCGGCCTACCTGAGGTCTAGATTGGAAAAATCTTAGTGAGATCTACCTACATCACCTATGGTGGGTTCAGAAGTGGCCTATCTATAGCTAGTTTTTGGGGTAGACTTCTGAGGACAGTTAACTGCAATGTGAACATGTTGACCACAAGAGTAACATCCTGTATTCCTAGCAAAATTCCTCCCCGCGGAGGCTGCACTGGATTGATGATAACTTCCCCAACTAGAATTATGAGGCATACTCTGAGTTGGTTGAGAATTTGGATAATGCTTAGATTGTTTCTGGTTGCACAAATAGTTTGGTTGGGAACCCCCATCTATGTTGTTGTAGTTGTTGTTGTCTTTGTATTGATATTTCCTTTTCTGATGATTCTGACTTCCTTTTGATGAAGAAGGATAGTTCTTAGGGCTAGGCTTTCTTGGAGATTGGTTTCCCTTAGATTGTATTCTGGCCTAAGAGGCATTACCTCTATCCCCACCTATCTGACCTCCTAACCCCAAGGTTGCATTTTGTTCCACAATATGAGCCTTGATGACTGCATCATTAACTATTTGAGGTTCAACCATTCGTACGATGTCGGCCAAGCAACCGTTGAGTCCTCTAAGGAAGTATTGAGTCAGTATGGGTTCATCATCCTTATATCCTGAGTATGGCTTGAGTTCAAAGAACTTTTGATCATAGTCATCAACTAACATAGTCAACTACCTTAAGTTGTGAAACTCTTCAGCTCTTTCTCATCTCCAGTGGTTAGAAATAAGCCTATCTCGAAAGAGTTCTAGGAACAGTTCCCATGAAAGAGTGGTAATTTCTATGTGAAGTTTCTCTTTCTCTGTTTCCCACCAAGTGGATACAAAGTCTCTAAGGTGAATTAGTACAAACCAACCCTTAGTATTGCTTCTATAAGGATGCATGGAAAATAGCCTTTCTAGGTCTAGCAACCAAGTTTATGTGGTAGATCCACCTTGAGTTCCTTTAAATGGATTAGTCTTAGTCCTAAGGAGGTCTCACATGTGAGAAGCATACAAGGTATCCTCTTCCACTACCTAATCTCTCCTCCTAGGAATCCTTTCCCTTTCCTCATGGTGAGTGTTAGTCTCTCCATGGTGGCCTCTATCCTACCCTACATCTAACCTTTGTAGTATTTGTTGTAATAGTTCTTTTACTTGAGCCCCCTGAAAACCTCTAGATTGATTATCAAATTAATCCCCCTACCCTCATAGTGTTCTTCTTCATGAGAAATCTCTTGTTTAGATCTAGGAGGGGTATTTCAGGCACCTTCCCTTCTACTGCAGGTTATACGAGGCATCCTGCCATGAGGAAGAAGAAGGATAAGTTTAAGGGTCCTAGTCTGGTTCTAGTTTTAAGTTTTCTTTAGATGAATAACAAGTTTAAGAAGCATGGGCCAAATTTTTAGGGCCCCAGTGTAGAAAATTAGTGCTCTGATACCAAATATGTCATGCCCCTCAAGGGAACCAAGGAAGAGAACAAAGATTCTCTTTAGAAAAGAAAACCTAAGTAATAATTTATGAATTTTTTTTATAAATTTTTAAAAGAATTACATGAACCAAAACTTAAACGTAGTCTAACTTAGATTCCTCCCAAGGTTCCCTACTATTTTATGAACAATTCATTTAAGTCCATTAAGTATACTAACAACATGATTTACTTGTTAAAGAAAACTACATTATATCATTTGAAGATTCTTTATAAGGAAATACAAAGTGCTTTTTCGTCTATTTGACATTTGAATCCATCTATATTCCTAAGTATCCTTTATGAACAATATAACATTTAAAATATTAATACCACATAATAGATTCATCTAAGAAATTGGACCATTACACATAGGACATCATTACATTTGATTCACTAACTTTTCTTAATCCACAAATAATGAGATCCTACCATCTCACTTGAAATATTACTAAATCCTTTTCTTTTCCAACAAACATTATTTACATAAAGTTCATATTTTCCCTTTTCCTTTTCCTAAATCTACCCATTCCAAATACATCATTTTGAGATACATTAATAGTTACATTAAATTCATCTCCTCTTGGGAGATAACAATAACTTTAAATTTAGTTGAATATGAAGAAAGATAAGTACAAAGTCTTCTTCTTCAAAACTAGAACATAAGCAAGCATGGATCCTTAAGCACTACATTCGCAAAAGATACCTTGATAAAAATACTTACCACCCAACCACGTGGATACCAAAAAGGCCCACTCCCCCATGCTAGGAGGTAAACACTAAGGTCCACAAAAAGGAGTAATATCTAGGCCATTCCTAAGGTTGGGGTAAGCTTTCCCAAATAGCAACTGGAAATAAGATCATGGTACAAACCATTTCCCAAAAGGATCTAAGGTTTGGTAGAAATTCTAAGCCACAAGCTAAGTGAGTGTCATCGCATATCCCTCACCCATTGGGTTGTCCTGGTACTAGCCATTCTTGGCCCTGACCCCCAAGTAGGCACATGTAGAATCGAATACCTTTTGTACAAACAAGTGTCATTCAATTGTACCTCCACATAGGTACCTTCTCCCACTCCCATCCATAGCCTTTACTAGCACTAATGGCATGAGAGAGGCATACATTAATATTTTTAGTGTTTGAACCCATTCCCATAAGTTTTAAATTAAGTTATCACTTGTTAAAACAACTCTTCGATCAGTTAGCTTGGTACTAGCCACTTAGGGCCCTGGCCTCGCACTGAGAGCCACTCACCTAGTGTTCTTAGGTTTCCAACCCTTACCCAAACATCATAAACACATAATACATGAAGTAAAACCAATCATAACATCATTTAAGAATTTCCACACACAAATAGGAAAGATTAGGAATGTTTAGGAAACCATGGGATAGCCCTAATCCACCGGACAACCCTAAACCCTAATCTTGATTCCTAAACACATCATGAAACTTAACAAGGCATCTAAGTGAAAAAAATCAAAAGTAAACCCTATAACTCCAACAAAACAACTAATGAACATACATAGGTGGTAGAAACTTTCACATGCATTACCACAACATTCCATCTATGGAAATCTCATGTGCCTGAAATTTGGCTAAGTCTAAAATTTTTTAGAAATCTCCAAAATCTAGAATTTGCATCTTAACTCCTATGAAGCTGAAACCTATCTCAAACATCCTGGAATGTATTTATACAAATATAACTTAAAGTATAAGTCTTATACTTAAATTTATATTTGTATAAATCATTCAAATTTTGAGCCCCTGAAATCCTCAAAAAATCCAAATGATTTTGTATATGAATCCATATGACAATGTATGCATTCCCATACGACATTTGACCAAGTGTCGTATGGGTATGACTAAAAAGTCGTACGACATTGCAGGAAACTTTCACAAAATTAAATTTTAAACTTCCTTAAAAAATTCCAAAGGACTTTGTAGATGAACCCATACAACAAAGTATGGATTCCCATATAAAATTTGACCAAGTGTCATATGGGTATGACTACAATGTCGTACAACACTGTAGGACACTTTCATGGAATTAAATTTTAAATTTCCTGAAAACACCAAAAACTAATTTTTTTAGGCATAGAGAGTGCCTTGGAAAGGTTCCCTGAGGTCAAATTGATGTATGGACCTATGTACCACATCCATAGCACATCCTCAAAATTAACCAAGGCTCAAAAAAGAATAATCAAAGGAAAAACAATAATCCATAGAGAAGCCTCCAAGAGAAAGGGAGTAGGGAAAAAAGGACTGCATCTCATTCCTAAACCTTCTTATTTCATTCAATAATAGATTAACACATCCTCCCTAATGACCAGATGCATTCCTAACTTCCTAGGAAGATTTCATAATACAAAATAAATAAATAAATAAATAACTATATAAACATACATAATTTACTTCCTAGAAACACATAAGATAAGACATTTATATTTCCTTTTTTTTATACACATTAAACAATCCTATTCTAATCCAATATCATATCAAACACCAACACATTCATATACACACATGAAAAATGGAGATTCTTCCCAGTTTAGACCCTACTTGGGTCCTTCAGAGAATCCTCTTCTCTTGGCTAGAGACTTTTTGCAACATTTCAATCCTTGAGTAGATAGCCTCCTGAAAAGATTCCTCTGGAAATCAACTCCAAGCAATCCTCTCACACTTGTCTTCACCAACCAGAGACTCTCACGCTCACAAAAACTTTCAACTAAATTTTTAACAAAATCAATTGCAAACAACTCCAAAAACCAATCTTCCAAAAATTCTCATCCTCAAATTAATTTCCCAGCCAACCTCCCCTCACACAGGAAGTCTTTGCTGTAAATAGATTGGAGGGAGTAGTTGCACGAGAAATATAACTGATGCAACTATCCCAACCATCTATTGGTTATTAGTTTAGGATAGTAAAGTTTACAAAACTATTCTTGTGAAGGGATTAAAAAATAATATTTAATAATGTTTTTAAATCTATCTCCTTAATTTAAGGATGACAAAATAGATAATTTCCTTTTAAGGAATATATTTACCTATCCTAACTTATTTTTTAACTAGACTATAGTGAAGGAAATAATTATTCACTACCCAAAATAATATTAATTATTTATTATTAATAATTTCTTCCACAAATAGCTTGCATAAATGTATATGTAATCATAGGCATATGTGTGCACCCATATGCTTATGTGTACATATATCATAGGTAAGACACATTATTACTAACATTATAAATATTTATTTTATTGTGAATATTATTATTTAAATAAAATGCTAAATCACATTCCATATAATTTAATCATGATATAATTTCATATATATGCATATATATATGGATATATTTACTAGCATAACATAAAAGATACCTTAATGCACATAATCTTGATCACAACATAAACCTTTTAGAGATGCAAGCAACAAATCCACATAATCCATCAAATAGAGATGCATCATCCACACAGAAGACTGACTCAGGAACTCCTCACCTAAGGATAAAAGGGTCAGAGATAGAGATCCTTCTCATGGAACCTTGTTGATATCTCCATAACAACAACAACAATTGAGGATTTTTAGGGATCTCTCAGACCTGTGAGACTAGGTGGAGACGACACTGGGTACCTACAATCCTGCATCACCAAGAAGAGATACATGTACACATATGGATATATATACAAACTAGATATATGCAAAGAGATGATGAGGATCGATACATCGTGTGGACCTCAGCTATGTGAGTAACTACGAATTTGACCTGATTCATAAAAACACATCAAACACATATACATGAAACATAAAACATCAGATATAATGGTGGTTAGATTCAAATCCTTGGGTTAGCTCTATAAACATATAAGGATAGATAATTTCCAATTTTATGAACATATAAATAATAACCATAAATGAGTGTATCTAAACATATGATAGACACATCATAATCCATAAAATATAAATGTAAACATATAGTCCTATACATCATAAAAATGTCCAAATTCAAAAGTCCAAGTATCACCATAGGAGGGGGTATTACATCCTCCCCCTAGAGTTAGGCTTACCCCTGGAATCCTACAAATAGATAAGGATTAGAATCTCTAAGTCTATTAGCATCCTCCCATGTGGCTGAGGACTCATCATTGGGGTCCCATTGGACCCTTGCTTGATCTATGGTGTGACCCCTGAGGGTCAATGTCCACTATTGCAAAATGTGTACTAGCTCTAAAATCACCTGCCCATCTGCTTCCTGGGGTTTCGATGAATTCTCCTTGATGTTCAGCCTGCCTGAGGTCTAGAGTGGAAAATGCTTGGTGAGATATACCTACATCACCTATGGTGGGTTCTAAAGCAGGCTGTTTATAGCTAGCTATTGGGGTAGACTTATGAGGACAATTAACTACAATGTGACCATGTTGACCACAAGAGTAACATCTTGTATTCCTAGCAAAATTCCTCCCTACGGAGGGTGCATTGGATTGATGACAACTTCCCCCACTAGAATTTTGAGGCATACTCTAAGCTGGTTGAAAATTTGGATAATGCTTAGCATGTTTCCAGTTGCACGAATAGTCTGGTTGAGAACCCCAATCTATGTTGTAGTTGTTATTGTTGTTTTTGTATTAAAATTTCCTTTTTTGATGATTTTGACTTCCTTTTTGGGATGAAGGATAGTTCTTAGGGCTAAGTATTCCTTGAGAATTATTTCCCTTAGATCCTATTCCAGCTCGAGAGGCATTACCTCCTTGGACACCTATCTGACCTCCTAACCCCAAGGTTGCATTTTGTTCCATAATACAAGCCTTGATGACTGCATTATTAATTGTCTGAGGTTCAAACATTCGTACACTTTCAGCCAAGTGACTGTTGGGTCCTCTAAGGAAGTATTGAGTTAGCATGGGTTCATCATCCTTATATCCTGAGTATGGCTTGAGCTCAAATAATTTTTGCTCATAGTCATCAACTGACATAGTCAACTCCCTTAAGTTTTGAAACTCTTTGGCTCTTTCCTGTCTCTAGTGGTCAGAAAGAAATCTAGCTTGAAAGAGTTCTAGGAATAGTTCCCATGAAAGAGTGGTAATTTCTATGTGAAGTTTCTCTTTCTCTATTTCCCACCAAGTGAATGCAAAGTCTCTAAGGTGAATGACTACAAACTAATCCTTAGTATTGCTTCTATAAGGATGCATAAAAAATAGCGTTTCTAGGTCTAGCAACCAAGTTTATGTGGTAGATCCACCTCGAGTTCCTTTAAATGGGTCAGTCTTAGTCCTAAGGAGGTCTCACATGTGAGAAGCATGAAAGACATCCTCTTCTACTTTCTAATCTCTCCTCCTAGGACTCCTTTCCCTTTCCTCATGGTGAGTGTTAGTCTCTCTATGGTGGCATCTATCCTACCCTGCATGTAACCTATGTAGTATCTGTTGTAAGAGTTCTTTTACTTGAGCCCCCTAAAAACCTCCTGATTGATTATCAGATTGATCCCCCCTACCCTCACAGTGTTATTCTTCATGATAAATCTCTTGTTGAGATCTAGGAGGGGTATTTCGAGCACCTCTCCTTCTACTACGGGTTATACGAGGCATCCTGCCATGAGTAAGAAGAAGGATAAGTTTAAGGGTCCTAGTCTAGTTCTAGTTTTAAGTTTTCTTTAGATGAATAACAAGTTTAAGAACCATGGGCCAAATTTTTAGGGCACCAGTGTAGCAACTTAGTGCTCTGATACCAAATATGTCATGCCCCATGAGGGAACTGGGGAAGAGAACAAAGACTCTCTTTAGTAAAGAAAACCTAAGTAATAATTTGTGAATTTTTTTTTGAATTTCAAAAAGAATTACATGAACCAAAACTTAAATGTTGTCTAACTTACATTCCTCCCAAGGTTCCCTACTATTTTATGAACAATTCATTTAAGTCCATTAAGTATACTAACAACATGATTTAATTCTTAAAGAAAACTACATTATATCATTTGAAGATTCTTTATAAGGAAATACAAAGTGCTTTTTCATCAATTTGACATTTGAATCCATCTATATTCCTAAGTATCATTTATGAAAAATATAACATTAAAAATATTAATACCACATAATAGATTCATCTAAGAATTTGAACCATTACACATAGGAAATAATTACATTTGATTCACTAATTTTTCTTAATCCACAAATAATGAGATCCTACCATCTCACTTGAAATCCTACTAAATCCTTTTCTTTTCCAACAAATATTATTTACATAAGGTTCATATTTTCCCTTTTCCTTTTCCTAAATCTACCCATTCCAAATACATCATTTTGAGATACATTAATAGTTACATTACATTCATCTCCTCTTGGGAGGTAACAATAACTTTACATTTAATTGAATATGAAGAAAGATAAGTACAAAGTCTTCTTCTTCAAAACTGGAACATAAGCAAGCATGAATCCTTAAGCACTACATCTGCAAAAGATACCTCGATAAAAAGATTTACCACCCAACCACATGGATACCAAAAAGGCCCACTCCCTTGTGCTAGGAGATAAACAACAAGGTCCACAAAAAGGAGTAATATCTAGGCCATACCTAAGGTTCGGGTAATCTTTCCCAAATAGCAACTGGAAAGAAGATCATGGTACAAACCATTTCCCAAAATGATCTAAGGTTCGGTAGAAACTCTAAGCCACAAGGTAAGTGAGTGTCATCGCATAGCCCTCACCTCTTGGGTTGTCCTGGTACTAGCCACTCTTGGCCCTGGCCCCCAAGTAGGCACATGTGGAATCGAATGCCTTTCGTATAGACAAGCACCATTCGATTGTAGCTACGCATAGGTACCTTATCCCACTCGCATCCATAGCCTTTACTAGAAGTAATGGCATGGGAGAGGCATACATTAATATTTTTAGTGTTTGAACCCATTTCCATAAGTTTTAAATTAAGTTATCACTTGTTAAAACAACTCTTCAATCGATTATCCTTGTACTAGCCACTTAGGGCCCCGACCCCACATTGAGAGCCACTCACCTAGTGTTCTTAGGTTTCCTACCCTTACCCAAACTTCATAAACACATAATACATGAAGTAAAACCAATCATAACATCATTTAATAATTTCCACACACAAATAGGAAAGATTAGGAGTGTTTAGGAAACCATGGGATAGCCCTAATTCATCAGACAACCCTAAACCCTAATCTTGATTCCTAAACACATCATGAAACTTAAGAAGGCATCTAAGTGCAAAAATCAAAAGTAAACCCTATAACTTCAAAAACACAACTAATGAGCATACATAGGTGTTAAAAACTTTCACATGCATTGCCACAACATTCCATCTATGGAAACCTCATGTGCCTAAAATTTGGCTAAGTCTGAAATTTTTTGGAATCTCCAAAATCTAGAATTTTCATCTTAACTCGTATGAAGCTGAAATCTATCTCAAACATCCTGGAATGTATTTATACAAATATAACTTAAAGTATAAGTCTTCTACTTAAAGTTATATTTGTATAAATCCTACAAATTTTGAGCCCCTGAAATCCTCAAAAACTCCAAATGACTTTGTATCTGAACCCATACAACAATGTATGCCCTCCCATATGACATTTGACCAAGTGTCGTATGGGTATGACTACAGTGTCGTACGACACTGCAGGACACTTTCATGGAATTAAATTTTAAACTTGTTGAAAAATTAAAAATGACTGTATATGAACTCATAGGACAATTTATGCATTCCCATACAACATTTGACCAAGTATAGTATGTGTATGACTACAATGTCGTACGACACTGCAGGTCACTTTCATGGAATTAAATTTTAAACTTCCCGAAAACACTAAAAACTAATTTTTTTAGGCATGGAGAGTGCCTGGGAAAGGTTCCCTAAGGTTAGCCTGATGCAGGGACCTCAATACCACATATATAGAAGATCCTCAACATTACCCAAGCCTCAGACAATAATAATCAAAGGAAAGACAATAATCCATAGAGAAGCCTACAAGAGAAAAAGTAGGAAAAAAAAGGACTACATCTCATTCCTAAACCTTCCTATTTCATTCAATAAAAGATTAACACATCCTCCCACATGACCAGAAGCATTCCTAACTTCCTAGGAAGATTTCATAATACAAAATAAATAAATAATTATATAAACATACATAATTTACTTCCCAAAAACACAGAAGATAAGACATTTATATTTCCTTTTTTTATACACATTAAACAACCCTATTCTAATCCAATATCATATCATACACCAGAACATTCATATACACATAGGAAGAATGGAGATTCTTCCTAGTTTAGACCCTACATGGGTCTGGTGGAGAATCCTCTTCCCTTGGCTAGAGACTCTCTGCAACAATTCAATCCTTGAGTAAATAGCCTCCTGAAAAGATTCCTCTGGCAATCAACTCCAATAAATCTTCTCACACTTGTCTTCACCAACCAAAGACTCTCAAAATCACAAAAAATTTCAACTAAATTTTTAACAAAATCAATTGCAAACAACTCCAAAAACCAATCTTCCAAAAATTCTCATCCTCAAATTAATTTCCCAGCCAACCTCCCCTCACAAAGGAAGTCTCTCCTGTAAATATATTGGAGGGAGTAGTTGCACAAGAAATACAACTGATGCAACTATCCCAACCATCAATTGGTTATTAGTTTAGGATAGTAAAGTTTACAAAACTATTCCCATGAAGGGATTGACAATTACTATTCAATAATATTTTTAAATCTATGTCCTTAATTTAAGGATGACAAAATAGATAATTTCCTTTTAAGGACTATATTTACCTATCTTAACTTATTTTTTAACTAGAATATAGTTAAGGAAATAATTATTCACTACCCAAAATAATATTAATTATTTATTATTAATAATTTCTTCCACACATAGCTTGCATAAATGTATATGTAATCATAGGCATATGTGCTTATCCATATTCTTATGTGTACATATACCATAGGTAAGACACATTATTACTAATATTATAAATATTTATTTTATTGTGAATATTATCATTTAAATCAAATACATTATTATTTAAATCAAATACTAAATCACATTCCATATAATTTAATCATGATATAAGTACATATATATGCATCTATATATGGATATATTTACTAGCATAACATAAAAGATACCTTAACACACATAATCTTGATCACAACATAAACCTTTCAGAGATGCAAGCAACAAATCCACATAATCCATCAAACAATGATGCATCATCCACATAGAAGACTGACTCATGAACTCCCCGCCTAAGGATAAAAGGGTTAGAGGTAGAGTTCCTTCTCATGGAACCTTGGTGATATCTCCATAACAACAACAATAATCAAGGATTTTGAGGTATCTCTCAGAGTTGTGAGACCAGGTTGAGATGACACCCGGTACTTGCAATGTTGCATCACCAAGAAGAGATACATGTACATATGTGGATATACATATAAATTAGATATATGCAAACATATGACTAGGATCGATACATCATGTGGACCTCAACTAAGTGAGTAACTATGACTTCAACTTGAGTCATAAAAACACATCAAACACATATACATGAAACATAAAACATCACAGATAATGGTGGTTAGATTCAAATCCTTGGCTTAGCTCTATAAACATATAAGAATAGATAATTTCCAATTTCATGAACATATAAATAATAACCATAAATGAGTGTATCTAAACATCTGATAGACATGTCATAATCCATAAAATATAAATGTAAACATATAGTCCTAACCATCATAAAAATGTCCAAATCTGAAAGTCCAAGTATCACCATAGGAGAGGGTATTACACAGTCTTATTCTATAATTCTTCTAACTTATAGACCATAATACTTAGTGCTGTACTTTTAATTCATAATCTCTTATAATATTCTCGTAGAGGTTTTTTTATTACTCTATTGGTTAAGTCGAGGACTGTAATATCTAGGGATCTCTCCCTTATTTTCTTCTTGTTGCTAGAGCATACTTCCACCTACAATCAATTTTCTGATATAGCTCATCAACAATATTTGGTGCTACCTCAATAGGTGTAGTTCTAGATTTGTCTAAGGTAAACACAATAGCCTCTTCAATTTTATATTTTTCTTTATCATTCATCTTCTCATATTTTAGTTGCTTCAGATCTAAATAACCTCCATATTTCTTCAGTGTTGTAAGAGACCCATCAAATCTTTTTAGTTTTGATGTTGAATTTTGTACAACATTGAATTGTGAAACATCCTCAGATTCGGTTTCACTAACTTCCTGTAGCTTCATTTTTCTCCTAGGCCTTCTAGTAGCCTTTTTCTCATTTATGTAGGTTTTAGGCTTCGGTGGCTCTATATCTACTTTCTTCTCTCTCAGTGTGGAGGAAGACCTTGTTGATGCTATAACACTAATTGGCTTGGGGATCTCTTTGTTCATTCTTATTTTCTTCCCCTTAACCTCTAATGGTTGAGCATTTTATTCTTCAATAGGAATACCAAAGTTCTATGATAAGTTACTGATCATCCTGATATTTTTTCTTATAGCCATAGGTATCATGATACCTAATTTGAGTTTCTCTTTAAATTCTTCATAAGTACCATATCGAGTTTCCCTAATGTCAATTAGTTTCTCTAAAAGTCCTAGAATATGTATTGATGAAACATCATTATCCATCTCATATCTCATGGGTGGAAGCCACATGGTTCTTGGCTCCAGTTCTCTTATTATACATGTATCTATGTCTACTTCAAAACATATCTCATCTTTAATTTATTGCACAAGTTGGGTGGGAATCCTGAATCTTTTACGCATCTTAGTTTGAAACTTATTAAAGTGATCATTCATGACTGTAGCATCAGAAAATGTAAGCACTTTGATGTAGGACTGGTTTATCCCTCCAAGTAAGTGATTTGGGGTCATGTCAAATGCCTTGAATGGGTCTTTGACTTGGATCTGGCTTTTTCCTCTGTTCTGCCCCATTTTCCACTTCTTTTTTGCTAATTCTGGTATCCTCACTTGAAATTATGAGATTCTTGACCTCAGGGTCATGGTTGACCATTTGGATCAAGGTTGACCTTGACCTTGACCCAAGGTCTAAATTTCAAAATCCCAAAGTTTCCATATGTTGGGTTTCAGAAAGATTTATTTCTTGCTTCAAGGTCAGTTGTTTCAAGCTTCAAAATGGTAGAATCTTAAATTATATTTAATTTAGGTCCATTTCTAGGGTTATAGGCTTAATGCAAATTTATTTCCCCTATGTTGGCCTCTCTATAAGTTTGTGCCCTAGATCACTATAAAAGAAAGCCTTTTCCTCTCATTTTCTCCATCAAAAAATCATAATCTTTCAAGCACTAAAGCAAGTGAAATCAAGAAATCACAAAGAAATCAAGAAGGAGAAGGAAATAATTCAAGCATTCATTCATATTCAATCATTCAAGCATTTAAGAGAAAATTCATCAAGGAGATCCATTGGTAGCCATTAAAAGATTTAATCTCTATGGAGCCCTCGTGTTGAAGATTTCTCCATCCATATCCATTTAAGCCTCTTTCTATTCAAAGATCCATTAAAGATTGGTGTTGAAGATCAAAAGACAATTTATTTGAGACATCATAAATTCATTTGGAGCATCCATACTTGTGGATTCAAGGATTCCAATCCTCCACAAGGGTTTCAACATAGGCAAGGTGAATTGTTTCATTTACTTTGTTTATTACTACAATTTCAATTCAATTTCAAGGTTAATTCCTTAATTGGGGTTTAACCAAGGAAAAACCCTCCCCCAACAAAAAAAACCATTTTTCTTGTAGGAACATGTGTGGAATAGTGAATTACAGTGCAAATTTGGATACCCTTTTCAGAAAACTTTCCAGATCCACAAATGGAATTTCTGTAAGAGCAGTGCAGGTCAAGGTCGACATTTTGGGGTCAAGGTTGACCTTCATTTGGGTCAAGGTCGAACTTTCTTAGAAAAGCAAAATATTTTGAGGTTTTGTAGATCTCACAGTTTCAGTTCAAGATTGTGAAAGTCAACAGTTTCTAAGACCATTTGACAAGATTTTCAGCATATTCTTTTTCAAAGGTAAGTACTTTTTTTATTTTTTCATTTCAATATTAGTCTTCTAGATTTACTTTCCATATCATTAGAATTTCATGTATGTGTTAAATATTGGTTTAGGGTCTCTTTTATGTGCAAACCTCGATTGTTCTAGACCCCATCCATGTTTTCCACCATACATTTTGGTGAACCCAACAAGCTTACCCCCTATCTTTTCTGCAATTAGATGCCCTATTGTGTTTATGGTTCACCCTATACATTTTGGTGAACTCGACAAGATTACCCCCTATCTTTTATGGAATTAGATGCCCTATTGTGTTTATGGTTCACCCTATACATTTTGGTGAACCCGACAAGCTTACCCCCTATCTTTTGTGGAATTAGATACCCTATTGTGTTTATGGTTCACCCTATACATTTTGGTGAGCATGAAAAGCTTACCCCCTATCTTTTGTGGAATTAGATACCCTATTGTGTTTATGGTTCACCCTATATGTTTTGGTGATCCTGACAAGCGTACACCTTATATTTTGTGGAATGAAATGCCCTATTGTGTTTATGGTTCACCCTATACATTTTGGTGAACCTGACAAGCTTACCCCCTATCTTTTGTGGAATTAGATGCTCTATTGTGTTTGTGGTTCACCCTATACATTTTGGTGAACTCAAAAAGATTTACCCCTATCTTTTATGGAATTAGATGCCCTATTATGTTTGTGGTGTTCAATTTCCTTTTCATGCTTATAAATTTCATTTCAATGCATTTGGCTATATTTAGATCTATTTTCTATGTGTTTCTTTATTCATTATCATGTTGCACAAGTTGTTTCAAGTGTTTTTCAAGTGCATTATTGATAGGGATGATAATCCTCCTATCTGGGATGAACCTTTGGATTTGGATGTTGATTACTCTCTTCCTCATGAAACCATTGTGGATGAATCTACTTTTTGGGATGAACCCTTGGATAAATACATTGATTTATCCCCTCCTTGTGAAGAAGATTTGATACAAGAGGGTGATTTATTGATGGATGACATATTCATACATGATGGTGACTCTTTTTCTAAAATACACTCCCCTTATGCATACATTTTAGCGAAAGAAGATGACATTATAGATGCTTTACCTCCATTTGGGATTCCTTCTAGTGATGAGGAATTAGTAGAGAATGATATGAATTCCCTTAATGATCTCCCTGTTAGTGATGATTTTATGGAGAATCAATATCCTACCTCATCTCTTCCTAGGATGTCTTCTTTGCTTCCTTCTTGTGAATCTATTTTTAGTGTTGAGACAACTAACATGGTTTATCCAAAACCCTTGTTGACTATCAAAGGTTGACCTTGCATTACTATCAAAGGTAAACCTATGGAGTCTTTAGAGTCTTTCAATGATCAAGATTTGATAGCTCACACCTATCATACAAGGAATAAACCTCAACCTAATCTGGTGGTTTCTACTTCTTTACCACCTTCTCAACCCATTCTTCCTCGTCCACCCCATCTTCCTAGAAAGGAGTATGATTTGATAAACCAATTGTGCAATACCCCTGCCAAGATTTCTTTATGGAAGCTTCTTCAAACTTCACCTACCTACCATGAAGTCTTGCAAAAATCTCTAGCAACTCTTCCCACTCCACCTCCTAATCAAGAGAAAATCAATGCCTTCTTATAGTACTGCATGCATGCTACCTCGGGTCCTCCTAACATTGTATTCACTCAGAAGGATTTACCTTCTAAAGAAGTTTAGAATCAATATGATGCTCTTATGGTTTCTATTACTATCAATAAGAGTATCATTCATAGGACCTTGATTGATAATGGATCTAGGCTTAATATTTGTAGCATGGACATGCTCAAAGTGATTAAGGCTGATCTTTCAACTATTCGACCTGACAATGTTCCTATACATGGATTTGATAACATTGCTAAGAACACTTTGGTAATCATTACCTTATGTATCAAACTAGGTCCAGTTATCCTAAGTACTCCTTTTCATGTTAAGCCTGGACCTCTTAATTATAACCTCCTTTTGGGTAGACCTTGGTTGCATGAGATGCATGTTGTTCCTTCTACCCTTCACTGTAAAGTCAAGTTTATTCACAAAAAAATGATGTATAGAATTCATCTAGATGATGCACTAAATCCTTGTTTGAATATTCAGACCCACACTACTCCTATTCCTAATAGTAATCCTTCTTCCTCTAGTACTCTTCCTGGTGATGATTGGGTAACATTGGATTTTAATCGTACCTTTATTGGAGAGTATAAGGTTTTTGATCTTGATTTTATGAAGAAACAAAGAGAGTTTGAACAAAAAGCTTTTTCTTCTACTTCTAACACCCTTCATAATAACTTTGTCACTACTTCTACCTATAATGAATCTTTCAAATCTACTAATGATGACATTGTGAGTACTGAAGTTCTATTGACTCCTTTTGATATGGTTTCTTGTTATGGTCGTGGTTATCATTTCCTAGTTAAAAAAGGATTCAATGGTTAAGGATGTGGTAAGCAGAAACATGAAATTCAAATGTGTTGTGGTCCCACAATCACACTCCCCTTTTGGAGGCTTTTGGGCTTCACGGCCCTCCTACTTTTTGCTTGTCCTTTGTTTTGGTCTATTGTCCTTTTTAATTTTTTTTAGGTTTTTGCACTTTCACACTTTCAGATGTTCGAAAGTGTAAAAATATGAAAAGGCGAGGGTGGAACAAACTCAAGTTTTGGCCTTCTCGACCCTAGCATTTTTTTGGACTTGTCAGAGGTTCCAAGTTTTAGAGATCTAACTCCCAAAGGGGAGTTAGCCTTTTGGATCTTTCAGCCTTTCAAAGGTTTGACACCCTTGAAAAGGCTGAAAGGCCGATTGACCGAGGTACTTATGTCAGCTATTGGGATTTGCTTATATAAGGCATAAAGTGGCTTTTTATCCTTTCACCTTTTTGCTCCTGCTGCTTTCATTTTCAGAGTTTCTCACATGCCATTTGTTTCTAGCTTGTCGCCCCGGTCTTCTTTCATTGTCGTCACCATCTTGCTTCTAATTTTTGAGGTAGGTTCCCTCCTCTCTTTTCCTTTGTTTTCTTCAAGTTTTTTTGCAGTTGTAGCCTAGGGTTTGTGTCTTTTCAGCCTTTTTGGCCCTTCCCTTAGGTCTAGGTTGTTTTGGGTTAGCCTTTTTAGCCTTATGGATCACCAAGGTAGTCACCTTGCATCCCCTTGGTGAGTTTGTGGTCAAAATCACTGTTAGACTCATTTTCAGGTCTGACTGTCAAACCCTAGTTTCAGACCTTCGGGGCTTGAAACTTTTGAAACTCGCAGAGCTTGTTTTTTCTCCATCCTCTACATCTTTCGGTGTTTCGATGTTGGCACACACTAAAACACCCTATCCTCTGAAATGCTAAAAGTAAATTAGCCTTTCGCCCACACCCAAGTTCTATCTTTGGCCTTATGGCCCTTTCGCACACTGAAAACTTGTCTTCCCCACCTCACCAATACTCTTCATAGTGATCCATCAGCATCTCTTTGGAAATTTAGAGTTGTCAGCTTGTGAAGGTTTAGCACCTTCAATTCATCAAAAAGCCAAAAGGAGGGTATTTGTCAGCAAATTCATCAAGCCTCTTTTTGGCCTTTTGGAGGTATCACACCCCCAAAGGTCTGAAAGGACAAAAAGGCCTTCTGTAGCCTTTTGATCTTAATTCTGATAATATACTTTATTTTTTGACTATTTTTTCCTATCATGTTACTGATCCATGTCTTGTCCTCTTTGTAGGAATGGTTGAGAAGGTAGTCGCATCACCAGCCATGAAGTATCAATTCAAGGGGTGCCATCCACCTCCAAAGTAACCAACTTTCACGTGGGAATAATAGACACAGATATTGGGAACATGAACTAGAACAATTACTTGAAAAAGTGTGCCCAACCGGTGGGATGGTCAGAAGATTGTACTTCTTTAGTACACTATTCTTTGGTGAATGCAATGGATCACCCAGTCTCCATTCTATCATCAGACTTGATCAACACATTAGCCAGCAACTATGTACTTGATGAGTGTATGGTGAAAATTAGTGTTGGCGAGGTAGTCCTAGACCTAAGGCTAGACAACATCGAAGATGTCTTCCATTTTCCCAAAAGGATGGATAAGTTCTTCAATTTCCATATGAACAAAGGGATGGAATTCTATAATAAAGATGTACAAAGGGCCCACAACATAGTCAACAATGAGTACCTCATGAAACCCATGCCAAAGGGTAAACTAGACAGGATTGACATGAGAAGAGGATATATGCAAGAATATATCCAATCTACAATCACTATGGTCAACAGAGTATACGGGTTGGCAAAGTCTTCTCAATTGGAACCATGGATGATCCTCCTCATCTAGAAGATAAGGGAAAGGAAAGTGAGGTTTGATTGGGCCTCCATTGTAAGTGATAATCTTGATGATCAGTTGGTTCGAGTAAAGACAGATCCTCATTTCTACATGAGATCATATGTCATGTATCTACTAGCCACCAGGGTAGTTTATCCAAGATTGATCAAAGTTTGGGAAATGGGAGAAAAAAACACTTGGCCATTCACACTGTATCCTCAATTGGTGAAGAAATATTTTTACACACATAACAACCCTGACTTTAGAATTGTCAACAATGCTTTCATATTTTCCATCATACACTCCATTGAGGGAGATTATGCCAAGAGATTGTCCACTGAAGTAGCAACAAAAGTAAAGGCCCTTGGGGCATTCTACATACAGTTCTGGACCTTCACTTACATTTGGGTGGAAGGAAGCACTCTGGCATTGAAGAAGCTACCAAGGTATCCTTCTAATAGGGTAGTTCTTCTTGAAATAGTGAGGTAGCTGTCAGATGCCCAAGAACATATTAAGCATAAGAAGAAGAATTGCTAGGATTTTCCCATTTCTATCATCCCCCACTGCGTGCTAGACATGAAGGTCTACAAGTCTCTGACCTAGGAATGGGATGAATTCCCACTACCAACCTATAATTTGGTAAGGCCTCATTTTGATCCCATTGGTATATTCATCCATATAATGGGGAGGCATTACATTCATGAGCCACATGTTGAAGATCATTGGGAAAATTATGTGGATGACTATGAGATGAGGGTCTGTGACTATTTTCGGATGAGTTTGAAGCTGGCACAGACTACTCTTTCATTAAGAATCCCTCAAAATGAAAGAGATGCTGATTCTGAGGACATCTTGGATTCCATTTAAAACATAGACAAGGTGTATAAAAGGGCTATCTTGAATGCAGAAGTAGACCGAGATAAAAATGATGATATTGAGTTCAGAGCCTGACATGTGGTCAAGGTGATCAAATCATGGGTCACCCATCCTCTCCCAATGAAATTAGTACCAATGAAACAACTCCCAGAGTAGTTCTCTAAAGGAAAGAAGAAGAAAGGAGAAAAGATATTGAAACCACAGTTCAAAGAGGCTACTCCTCAAAAGCTAGAAACTATAGATCAACATGAGCACCCCACTGCATATGGTCCAGCTATGCATTCCAAGAAGGTCAAGACTAGAATGATAGGAAGCATCATGCCACTAGATATGCCTTCATTCAACAACCATGATTCTCCAAGCATGACAAAGAAAAAAAAGTTCAAAATCATAGGACCCAAGCTGATCAGAGTAATCAAGGGCCATGTATACAAAAGAAAGAAAGGCTCCACACCTACACAAATGGACACCCTACTAGAAGAAGATGAGGCAGAGTTGGATGACATCCCTCTCAATAGAAGGAAAAGGTCTATGGGATCTATGAAGAAGAGAAGAAGAGTGAATGAATTCGATATCAGGGATTTCAAAGGGCTACATGGTTTTCAAGAATCTGAACAATAGGGTCTAGTCCAAGGAGATTCGGTAACTTTTGACTCTTTTCCCACACAATTCATGGTCCCACACAGCAAGGTAAGAGAGGACATCCAAAAAAAGACTTAAAAGAAAGTTGATGTTGAGATGGTCGAGGTTGAAAAGGAGACTGCAGAACTAGATAAGGACTCTTCTATTGGGGTCACCTCTGAGGAAGACTCAGTTGCACAGGTCACTTTGGTTTCATCCATTCCACCTCTGCCTCCACCTTTTCATCCAACTCCACCTCCATTTACACATCAAATG
The DNA here is from genome assembly GCA_027943335.1 of Chamaecyparis obtusa. Lineage (NCBI taxonomy): Eukaryota > Viridiplantae > Streptophyta > Pinopsida > Cupressales > Cupressaceae > Chamaecyparis > Chamaecyparis obtusa. The sequence continues at coordinate 97,888 of BSBK01010568.1, read as the reverse complement.
CCACCTACCACTCCACTTCCCCCTCCAGTACAAACCACTCCGCTGCCCCAACAACCTTCATCATCCAATGTTCCCTTGCCAACTCCACCTCAAATGCCTTCACCCACTCCCTTTGTCGCTCCCACTCCACCTCTCAATAAAGATGAGTTAGCACCTCAAGGTTCATAATAGCCTAAGGAGGATACAAAGGTAGCTAATGAGGAGAAAAAAGAAGAAGAGCATGCAGAATTAGAGGAGCCCACTGACCAAGGAGAATCACAGGCTGAAGAAGAGCCACACACTGAGGAAGAGAAACAACAAATGGCTGATGAGAAGTAGACAACTAATGAAGAGGAGCAAACACAGGAGGAAGGTGAGAAGAATTCAGGAGATGAACAGGAAACTGAGAAGGAGGAAGAGAGTAATGAAGAAATGGAAATAGAGCACCTCACAACTTCTTCCACACTAGCTGCTCCATATGAGCCTTTAACTTCCGTTTCAAAGCCCACCTAGTTCATAAAAGAAATACAACCAAGGGTCAGGGTATACACAAATGATGAGGTAGATATGGCTATATTAGGGCAAGCTTTCCACCAAATGGCATCAATTACTTAAGCAAGAACATTATCTTATGTGACACAAGATCAAGTGGGTAGGTGAAAGGCACAAGTGGTTGTTCCCATGATGGATGTTAGTACAAGTGAGATCACTCCAGATGACTATGTGTTGGAGGAGGTAGACTTGGGAGATCCCATCAAAGAAGGTACAAATACCTTGGCTACCCTTGGATTGAAGCATGCTCTGGGCTTCATGGATAAGGATGATGAAAGGATAAAGGCTCTGGTAGAGCAAAATGAAGCTATGAAATTTTTTGTCTTGAAGACAGTGGGTCCCATTGACCCTAGCAACCCTGAGGCCTCATTATAGGCAATTTTGGAGAAGAAAGGGGAAATAAATACAGATGTTCCACATTCTTTTGTACATTCATGTGCCAATTAGAAGTTGGATTTTGAACAATTCACTAGTCTATCTCTTAGGAGGATTCTAAGGCCCTTCGAAGCATTTTGGTGGGAATAACTTCATTGGTTGAGATCATGAGTGAAGAAAATGGTGTGGAGGAAATGATCCTAAACTGGAAAAAGGTATTAGATGAGATGACAGTAGTGAGGAAGCAACACTTCCAAGTCTTGGTAAAGTTATATGAAGGCTCAGAGTTAGATAGTTTTGAGCAATGGATCTAGGACATAACGATGGCATTGGCCATATTTGAAAAGGTCCTCAAAAGATTAAATAAGAGGAGATACAACATCATGCTCTTTGTGGAAGAGTTACAAAAGTTCTTTGAAGGTCTAGACCTAGATCTGTATGATGAAGAGGATGAGAAAAACATGTACTTAGTAAATGTCATCATTAACCAGTATCTAGAAATATTCTGAGGAGTGAAGACTAAAGAAGATCTCTAATAAATGTTCTATTAGAAGGAGGAGATTCATAAAATGCTATCTTGAGAAGAGGAAATAAAGACTTTTGCAGAAGAGTTGATCGCCTTTTGAGATAGGCACCAAGAAGTACTTCAAGGGATTAAGATGCCTGACTTTGATGAAGTGTCAGAGATTGTAGAAAGATTCAAGAAAGAACATCCATATGTGCCCCCCAACTAATGAGCATCCAGTCCAAGTCCAGCCAAATTTTGTGTACAAAAAATATAGTTTTGACACTTAGCCATTTTTGTAGAGCGAAATTTTTGGCATTTCACCCATCGACAAGTCCGAAGTCCAAAATTTTTGGAGAAAGGAGACTTGGTACTTAGTTAATTTTGGAGTTTGAGTTTTTTGGACCAACTGTTGGGATTTGGGCATTTTTTCTCATGTCTGAAAGTTAACTCCAGTTATCTCAGAGATCATTTTCCAGTCAACTAGGCTTCTTTTTTGGGATCATTTGTGCATGATTTTGGGGTATCTTCCAGTTGGGTCCACGTGGAGACACCGAAGCCAAAGATCAAGGGTAGAAACATGAAGATTATCAAGTGCATGCATGAGTTCCACCTCCATTTTTGAGTTATTTAATGCATGATTTATTCAAAGCTTTGTAATGCATGAGGTTTAGTTCTATGCTAGGGTAGTTTAGCTAAGTTTTCGCAGTAGTTTCTTTAATGCAATCTCTAGTTTAGATTTACTTTCAAGTTTTAGTTGCAGCCAAACCCTAGCTATGAAAATAAGAGCATGGCTCTATAAAATGTAATAAAATGATGTAATGAGGGTCAATTTAATCATTAATACAATATATACAATTGGTGCTTCTTGCATGGTGTGATTTGACTACTATCTATGTGAAATTTATGAATGTGTGAATTTATCATTCTTTTGTTTCAAAGAGCCAATTGGTTGTTAAATGGTTTTAAGTCTACAATCTTTTAGTTCAATGTTTGCTAGTATTGCATTGCTGTGTTGTGATGAATTTCTGAGAAGATTATTCTTTGGTGCTTAAAGATTAACTTGTCTCATGTGTGTGCACATCCGGGGTGGCTTCATGATCTGATGAGTTTTGGCTTATCATACGTCTACATTTGTTTGATTCCACTGATGACTGCATCCATTTAGCTGAAGATTGTGACATGATCTAATCTCTATTTTATGGGTTTCTTCATCTTTTTGGTTATTTAATTTGTATGGTGGTGTGATGCTAGCATATGTCCATTATGTTTTTTTAAAGAAATTTCATTCAAATCTATTGTTTCCCTAAATCTTCTAACCCTCTTTGCAAGTTATTTTCAGTAGATTAATTAACATTAGCGTCGCTTTCATTCCTAAATCTGAAAACGTATCAAAAAAGAGATATCTTGATTTCCTAAAGTTTGTTTTACAATTTCCCTTGAGAGAAGAGCCAATAAAGGCCTCCTTGTTAATAGATTCATATTTGTCTTCCGTTGAGCTATCCAAGCGGTTGAGACCCAGCTAGAAGGAACCTTGAGATTGATTCCATCAGTCTTCCAAGAGGGTAATTTGCTCACATAAATTCCTAGCCATTGTCCTCATGTAAAAATGATGCTAAAAAAAATGCCCTTACAGAGCGAGGGGCATGAGAATTCTTATGGATTGGGATTTAATCCTCAACAACAAGTCAATGTTCTGATTACTAGAAAAAATAGGTTTTGAAGGGACCAAAAACCCTTTACAGCTTAAGGATCAAAAGATCGGAAGAAGAAAGCACAATGCCAAAAAAGAGGCATACAACATCGATTTTCCCATATAAGGGGCTACAATGATAACCTTAAAAGGGACAGAAACCCAGACAAAAAGATAGCAGGGAATACAAAAAACCAGTAGGAAAACTAGACTAAGCATCCACATACAGAACCCAAGCTTTCTCATCCAACGTCTTCTCCATCTTGGCCTAAATATTTTCCATCTACCCAATAACACTTTTTAGCTCATCCAGGTTCTTCTTCATCAGAGGGGATTTTTTCCTATTGCTCCCACAGGTATGAGAGCTAGGGCCACCACTATCCAGCAGAGGAGGATTTTTGACCTCAGTATCATCCTCCGAAGCCTTATCCAAGAAGTTGACCAGAGCCTTGAGATTGGTGCTGGAAGCCTTCATACTATCCATACTATGTTGGAGGATATTGATAAGAGTATTATCAAATTTATCCATTTTTTCATTTATATCAGCAGCAGGGGAATTAGAAGATCTCTCTTTGAAGAGAGACTCAACTTTCTCATGGAGGATAGCATTGTTAGCTTCAAGCTTCCTACTTTTGAGATGAAACCTTTTAATTTCATGAAAGCACCATTTTCTGAATCTAAAGGATCTTTGGTAGTCTACAACACACTAGTAGTCACTTCTTCCCTATCATTAAAATATTTGAAGATGAGCTTGATGGAGGACTCTCTAGCTTTCCATTCACTAGAGTCATCACTACCCTCCTGAATGTTGTCCTCAAAATCCTGAGAGATAGGCACATCATGCCTCATACCAGCAACAAAATCATCTAGAATGGGAACCTCCTCTTTATTGAAATCCCTATCATTCTTTTTCTTCTCTGTATATTGAATACCAGTGTCAACCAGATCTTCCAGGCTATGGGAATTATTTTCATAGTACCTTCTGAGTTGGCCTCTTCAACAACTTCACCTTTCTCCTCAGCCATACTTTCCTGAATATTTTTCTTAGGGTCCTCTGCTTCAGCAATGTCCTTATCCTTAGTAGACATGGGCTTAGGTTCATCCCCCCACAAATGTGAATCATCAGTACCCTGTAGGTGAGCCTCATCTTTCAGCTGGTCCTCCCTCTCAGTCATTTCCTTGTTCTCCTCCTCCAAATCCTTACTATTAATTTCCTCCTTCTGCTCTCCAGGGGTAGACATAGCATCAGAATCATTAGTGTCATCCATAACCTTGCCATGGCTTTACATCTTCTAGATCTTCTCAGCAACCTTCTCATCGAAATCCTCCATCTCAGAACCCTCTAAGTAAACCTTAGCTTCTGAGCAAGTCTTCTTCGAGCTATTGCCCAAATTATCCTCTACCTTCTGCTTAACAAACCTAGAATTAGGAGTCATAAGGCTCTGTTTACTCTTTCCAGAGGAGGGGGTGGATCTAGGGTTAGGGATAGTTCTCTTCATATGCTTATAAATTAAAAGAATCAAGCCCTCATTCTTAATAGCCTTCTTAGGAGAGTCCTTATGCTCATTAATACTTTTAACTAGAGAAGTATGAAGATAATAGGGTATGTTAATGGTATCCTTGTACCTAAAGTGGTTAAGGAACATGAAGTGATGGGAATGAGCACGGGTGAAGTGACCGTCGAGGGTAAAATGCTCCATCACAGCCTATAGAATGTAGCACCATATTTCCTTGAAATTGACAGGATCAATGTAGCCATTAATCTTTCCCTCCCTAAAATCAACCTTTTCCTTTGCAGACTTTGGGAACTTTTTGGTTGCCATATTTGATATCTTGTGATTCCTATAAAACTTCTATCCATCATTGGGGATACCCATCACTTGAGTGATAAGCTCCATAGTAATCTCCACCATTCTTCCTTCAATGGTGACCGTGTCATTTTTCTAGCCTTCAGCAAATTTTTGAGTGATATCCTTGTCAAATCCATGTAATTTTTCCAAATAAGGGGTCACTCCACCTTTTTTTAGCTTCCGCAAGACCATAGCCATATCAGCTTCCTTGAGCTTATTACAATTATTTGGCTCTTCGTGCTTCAGGTCACCCCCCATATTAGAGAAATTCAGTAACAAAAAGCTCTTTTTTGAATTAGGGCTATGGTGATCAAGAAAGCTTTCCTTATCAATAAAGAGATCAGTGGAATACATAACCCATAAAGTGTGCGAACTATTGCTAATGATGTTGCTTAAACTACCATTCCATACTTTTCCATAATTTCACATAGACTTCATAGCGCTTAGGTGAGTCTCATTAATAATTTCCAATCTTTCCTGCCTTATGATTGATTTTATCATAATAAATGTATGATTTAGTGTCCTCTTTGATATCCGCCTAGCTATCCTAGGTGATGACCTCATTAGATTTAACCCCAATATTAGCTAGGCTATCTGCCACAAAGTTACTCTTATGGTACACATGAGTAATGTGAATACTGGTACACTTGGCAATAATTTCTTTCACTTTGGAGATTATATTGTCAATAGTCCATGACCGAGGAGAATTACCATTAAGGCAATTAATAATATTCATTGAGTCACCCTCCAGCCAAATATTTTTAAAATTGAGTCTACTAGCAAGTTGTAACCCATAGTAAGCTCCCAAAGCTTCCACCATATGGTTGTTTTGAGTTCCTAGAGGAACATCATTAGCAATAATAACATTCCCATTATAGTCCCTGATAACACTTCCACACCCTACCAGACCAGGATTTCCCTTAGTCACGCCATCAAAGTTAATCTTAATCAAACCATCAAGGGGAGGAGTCCAAACACTATTTTCATGGTCATTCTTCTTCCTTTGAGAGTCCCTACTTTTCCCATTGTGCTAGGTGAATCTATTCAGATTTTCTAGCACCCCACTATTAGCTTTCTCATACACCAGAGCAGGAGTACTACTTTTGTCCCAAAAAATATAGTTATTTCTTTCTTTCCATATACTCCAAGAAATATGGGGAGCAACCAAAGTCCATATTTCTTTATCCCTTTCATTATCACCTGGATAATACCATTGCTGGTAGAAGTCCTGGATAGAAGAGGGGAAAATATAGCTTAAAGCCCATTCCCCCCAAAGAATTTGGTTTGCACACCCTTTCCCATGCTATTAAAGGAATATGGTTTCTCTCCTCAACCCCAGACCAGAGGAAACGTTTAAGGATAATGTCAATTTTATTCACATATTTGGAAGGCATCTTAAACAAACTCATAACATAGACCATAAGACTTTGAAGAGAAGATTTGATTAGGGAAATCTTCCCAGCCTGAGATAAAACTGTACCCTTCCAACCAGCCATCTTAATGAAAAATCTCTCAACCATCTGGTTCCAAAAAGAGTCATTGATGTTAAGGCCCAAAGGCAACCCCAAATAGGAAGAAGGGAAGGAGCTAATACTGCATTCTAAGATGCTAGCCATTTTATGTTGCCTATCCTCTTGGGTATTTATGAAGAATAGAGTACTTTTAGGCTAATTAATAAGTTGACCAGTACCTTTGGTGTAAAGGTTTAGAGCCGATTTAAAGGCTTTGGCTTCCTTGATCGTAGAATCACCCATCATAATGGTGTCATCCACAAACTAAGCATGAGAGAAGATTAAGGGTTTAGAAGAAGGTCTTAGATCATGAATGACACCTTTAGAAACCAGTAATTGAAAGTACCTCCCCATGCTTTCAGCCAACAGGGTAAACAAAATAGGAGAGATGGGATCTCCTTGTTTGAGTCCTCTGGTACTTTTAAAGAATTTGGTAGGAGATCCATTAATAAGAACAAAAAAGGAGGTAGTGGAAATCAATTGATAGATAATTTGGATGACCCTTTCATTGAAACCAAATTGTTTAAGAATCAGGCATAAGAAATTCAAGCCAACCCGGTCATAGGCTTTAGCCAAGTCAAGTTTAAGAATAAAACCCTGTTTGTTTCCTTTAATGGCTGAGTGGATATTCTCATGAACCAACACCGCTGAGTCCAATATTTGTCTTCCTAGAAAAAAACCATTTTGTTGAGGAGCAATTGAATGAAAAAGAATTTTCAAAAGCCTGGAGGTCAGAATTTTAGAGAAGATCTTATAGAAGGAGTTGCATAAGCTAATAGGCCAAAATTGATCAAAAGAGTGAGCTCCAACAATCTTAGGGACCAAGGATAAGAAGGTTCCATTGATTTCTTTAAGAAGATGCCTGCAACCAAAAAACTCCTTCGCAACATTAGAGACATCCTTATCGACAATAAACCATAATTTTTGAAAGAAGAACATAGGGAAACCATCCGACCTAGGAGCCTTATCTCCTTCAAAAGAAAAGATAACATCCTTGATCTCCTTATTGGAAGGAATAGCTTGAAGAGCCTTGTTTTGATTTGGGTTAAAAATGCTAGGTATTGCTTCCAGTAACTGATCTTGACAACTCCTATCCAGAGTACCATCAGCTGAGAGTAAGGACTCAAAGTAGTTAACAATAGCAGTCTTAATTCCATCTTCTTTATGGATCTTAGCCCTGTCCATAGCAATTTTAGCTATACGATTAGTAGCCTTGTGTTTGAGAGTGGTCAGGTGGAAAAACTTAGTATTTCTATCCCCTTCCTTAAGCAATATCACCCTAGATCTCTGACGCCAATAAGTTTCCTCTTTAGATATCAAGTTATGGTAGCTAACAAGGGCATTTTGTTCCTCAACTTTAAGAGAATCTGAGAAGCCATGAGTTTGAGTAGTCTCCTGAATAGCAGCAAGGTCAATTTTAGCCTTATTCTTCTGTTTGAATATGTCTCCAAAAACTTCTTTGTTCCATATTTTAACTTTTTCCTTAATGTTTCTAAGCTTTTTGGTAACTTTAAACATAGCAGTGCCCTCCACCTTAATATTCCACCATTCCAATAAATTTCTCTCGAGATCAGGGTGGCTTAACCACATTTTCTCAAACCGAAAAGGAAAATGTTTAGGGGCAATAATCAAATTGACTTCCAGCAACAGAGGATGATGGTTAGAGCCAATTTTGGGAAAGGAAGTCAGAGTACAACTAAATTTTGAGATCTAATCATGGGAAATAAGAGCTCTATCTAGCTTTCTTTGAATGTTTTGAGGACCAGCACGCTGATTAGACTAAGTAAAATTCAGACCTTGGAGATCTAGGTCAATCAAACCTTCATCATTAATAAAATTGAATAGGTCCGCTCTGCTATCATCTTGAGACAGGATGCCACCATACTTTTCACTATCCATAAGAGGAGTGTTGAAGTCCCCCATAAGAAACCAACTTTCATTCTTGAAGTTATTCCTTTTCTCTAAAATTTTCTTCCAGAATTTTGCCCTATTTACTTTAGCATTAGGAGCATAGATATTAGTAATAACCCAGCTAAAGTTATCTCTAATATTCATCAGTCTAATAGATATCATGTTAGGGTCTTCAGAAATAATCACTCCATTTATCATCTTCTGGTTCTAGAATATAGCTATACCCCTAGAAGCCCCAACAGAACTAGAATTGCTAACACCACCCTTCTGAAAAAACCTAAGTTTATCAACTTTTTCCTTATTCATTTTAGTTTCCTGAATAAGAAGGATATCAGGTTTATAATCCCTAACCACATTTCTAAGAATGTCTTGTTTATGGGGAGCATTCAACCCCCTTATATTCCAAGAGATTATCTTCATAATTTATTTGGAGAAAAGGCCTCTGAAATAGTCCTCTATTTTCCATCTGCAATGTTTTGCCAACTCTCTTGCTCCCTACCAACTTTAGCTTGTTTTCTTCCTAGTCCAGCCTTTACTTTCCCTACATCATTTTTTGGCTTCTAGTTTTGATTCCTTTAGCCGACATAGGTGATAGACCTCCTTTAGATTTCTTTTTGGAACTCTACCCAACCTCCTTGATCTTATTTTGATATTTGGCTTTAAAGCATTTCAAAGATTTAGTCCTAATGTCAACACTTTCCAGTTGGTTAGATACCTTCTCAACTTGAGAAATCTCTAATACCACCTGGCTAATATCATCAATGATTTCAATATTCTTCTTATCCTTTTGAGAGATCTTAGGGTTTTCCCTACCACATTCTATTTTAGGCTAGGAAGAAAGGATAGGAACCTCTCCTAAAGCCAATTCCTCCACCTCCAGCAAGTTATCTATTGGAGATTTGCCAGTAGGCCAGTACTGACTGTATGTTTGTCATTGATGAAAACATATGGAAAGTAGCATGCACGGAAGTATTATGTAGTAAAATTTCATTATATGTAGCATGGACATGATATCAGCATGATATCATGGGTCCAGAGGTTAACTATTAGTACAAACAGTTATATAGCAGCTGGTGTCAATAATGTTCCTGATAGAGTCGCTATTCGCCATCAGTAGTTTCCTATGTTTATTCAGAAGAGCCGATAGAGATTTTATTGGTTGTTGTGTTGTGCCTATCTTGAGGGTATGTGCCCTTGGAGTTAAGCTTGGAGAAGTGTTATTGATTTTCTATTAAGAGTGCATGAGTTAATTCAGCCTACAGAGAAAGTTCCAGTTGTTTTGGTAGAGCCGACAGTGTGTAGCGTGCGTTTACATTTATCTTATTGGACAGGTCCCAGATTGTGTTACTTGCATAGTAGAGCTGACAGAATGTTTATTGGAGTTTGTTATGGTTTCTATAATATGATTTCAAGGTGGTTCTTGTATGCACCCTAAAATGGTCACCTAGACTTTGGGCCCCCATTTAGCAATTTATCAAATCCCTGAATCAATATTTTCAAAAATCAGTATTTTTCAATTATATCAATTTCCTTGATCAAATCCTATTTTATCATTTATTCGATTATTCCTTGGGCTAACCATTTTATTCTAAAGTCTTTATTTATTTAAAAGGAATATTTCCTCCCCTTTTAATAAATAAAAAGCCCCCATTTTTCATCTTATCCTAAGTTGCACAAATAAAGCATTATTCTTATTTTATAAAAAGGGAAAAAGCACTTTTTGTCTCATATGGATACAAAAGTCAACTCTTATTTTCTCATTGGAGGATATTTGTGCACATGGATTTCTCTTCTTTGATGCTCCACCATTGATTAAATCTTTTTCCTCTTAATCTCCATGGTCCATTTCTCATTTCCTATAAAAGAAGAGCTCTCTTCCTCATTCTACGTCATTCATTTTTATGCTAATGTTATGCTGCAGGTTTTCTAGGTCACTTTGGAGCTTTTGAAGATTTGGAGCATTCTTGGATCTCATATTTACATGCTTTCATAGCTTTCATTTCTTGCATAGTAGTTTCATTATCATGGCATTCATAGTCTAGATTTCCTTCATGCTATAGATTAATCTCACATAGTCTAAATAGGAGGGATTTGTAACACTTGTTCTTTCCTTTCATAGATTAGTTGCATTGTTCTTTCATTTCTATAGATTAGCTTGCATCCTTCATTTTCATATATTAGCTTGCATTGCATTGCATTTCATTTGATTCTTGGAGATATTGGCATTCTTGCCCTTGTCTTCACTTTGAATCTCTCATTGTGTGGTTGACTAGCAAGGTCATTAAGTTTATTAGCTCTAGCTGAGAGCAATTTTAAATCTTGCAACTCCATACATAGAGAGCTATGGATCAATTTTTGAGACCTCATTCTTGAGTGTTCTTGATTGTAAGGATTCATAGAAGTGCACTACTTTTGTGTGTACAGTTCTAACAGGCCAACTTGATTATATCATTTGGAGGAAAGATATTTATAGGTAGTCATTTGTGATTGTTGAAGTGTGGTTCATAGTTGATTAAGCAGAGCAGAGCAGAGTGTATGAAGTGTTGAGTCATAAGAAGAAGGTCTATGTGACCAAGTAAAGTACTTGTGCTATTCATTGGGACTGATCCAAACAACAGGTCAAAATGTATTTTACCAAGATCCAGATATAGTGTGTATCTATTATTCAAAAGGTTGTAGCCTTTGCTAATTTGAATAGTGAGCTCTTGGATAGTACATCCTCTCCCCTAACAGGGACAATTGTAAAAGACTCCTAACAGGGTCTGACCCTTGACTAGGTCTACTATAATTAATATATTGTAAATCTATTCCTAATAGGGTAAATGATCTTCTAACAAGGATGATTATACACTAGTACATAATATTAGTGGGTATCAAGTCCCACTGGGCTTTTTACCTATTTGGGCTTCCCCATAACCAAAATATTGGTGTGGTGTTCATGTGTTCTTTCATTGTGTTTATGCTTTATGTTTAATTATACTTAATTGGATAAAGAATTGAATCTTGGAGATAATTGATTCCCCCCCCTCTCTCAGTTATCTCTTGGGACTATTCCTAACAATTGGTATCAGAGCCAAGTGCCTCAGAGAGAAAGTTTAATAGCTTGAGGTTGATCAGATGGCATACTTCAGGAAAGAGAGTTCTAAGTTTGATGGAGAGAATTATCTTGATTCGAAGAACAAGATGGTGACTCATTTACAGTGCATTGCTTTTGAAGTTTTTAATGTAACTATCAAAGCAACCAAGATTCCTACTTTAGAAGACCCTGAAAAAGATGATGCTACTGATGCACAAAAGGAATTGTTTCATCAAAATGCTATTTCTAAAGAAGCCCTTATCAGCGCCCTATTTGATGGTGAATTTTCAGAAGTAAAAAAGATAGATATAACCCATAAAATATGGAAGCACCTAGAAGACATATTTGAAGGAGACAAACAAGAAAAAGATGCACGCAAAAAGACATGGAAGAAAAGATACAATTCATTAGAGATGCTTCATGAAGAAAATATCAGAGCTTACAATCTAAGAATAAATGAAGCAATTGCTGGAATCAGGAACAATGGTGGAGAGATTTCAGAGGAGGACATTATGGACAAGTTAATGACTAATGTTACTACTAAATATGAAACCAAGATCAACATCCTTGATGAGACCATGCAACTTACATCTAATTTCAAGAGAGAGACTTTGATCAGCAAAATCTCAGCTTTTGAGATATCAAGATTGAAGACAGAACCAAAGAGTGAGACAACCTTCAAAGCAATAGTTCACGTTAAGAAATCTACAAACACTTCTAGTAATTTTGATGATGATGATGAAGAGAAAACATTAGATGATTTTATTGCTATGATTGCCAAAAGAGAAAAGAAAGGAAAATGAAAATATGGAGGTCAATTACCATTTAAGTTCTTTTCATGTGATAAGATTGGTCATTTTGCATCTAAGTGTCCCACTAGAGCTAGAAAGTTCAAGAAGGATTACAAGCGTAAGTATTCTAAGGAATGCTACTATGCTGGAGCTGGAGTTTCAGATGAAGAATCTAGTGAAGAATAAATTGGATTCATTGCTATTATAGACAAGATGAATAACAAGATAGTTCATGAAGATAAGAAAGGGAATCAAGAGCTAGCATTGATTTCACAAGCTGACATAAGGATAGACTAGATTATAGATAGCGGTTGTTCACATCACATGATAGGTGATAAAGGTAGGTTTGTTCATTTAGACAAATACAATGGAGGTATGGTCAGATTTGGAGACAACACTCCTAAACCAATAGTTGGTAGAGGAGCCATCACTTTGGATGGAAAGAATAGTACTGATGATGTTCTTTATGTTGATGGTTTGAAACATAACCTTTTCAGTGTTGGAAAGTTACTTGGAAAAGGCTATCAGTTGGAGTTCAAAGATGACAAATGCATCATTAACAACAAGAATGGTGTTATGATTGCATTAGGCTCAAAGACAAGAGGTAATGTTTTTCAACTCAATTCAGAAGCAAGTTTTTTTGTTGCTAAAGTTGATGATAGTCGGTTGTGGCACAAAAGACTATGTCATATCAATTTTGATAACATAGTAAAGATAAGCAATGTTAAGGTAGTAAAAGATCTACCTAGCATAGAAATTCCAGTTGATACTATATGCAGGGAATGTGTGATGGGGAAGCATGTGAGAAATTCATTCAGGAGCAAGCAGAATTCAACAAAGAACAAGTTGGATCTGATTCATATAGACCTATGTGGTCCAACTCAAACAAGATCATACTATGGTGAAAGGTATTTCATTTTGTTTGTTGATGATTATACTAGGATGATGTGGGTTCCATTCTTAAAAGATAAGTCAAAAGCTTTTGAGAAGTTCAAAATATTCAAAGCTAAGGTTGAGAATGAATCTGGACTAAAGATAAAATGTTTGAGGTTGGATAGAGGAGGAGAATTCACCTCTAATAGATTCTATAAGTGCTACAAAGAACATGGCATAAAGAGACAGTTAAGTGCACCTAGAACCCCTCAGTAGAATAGAATTGAAGAGAGAAGGAATAGGATCATTCTTGATACAACATGAACCATTATGATAGAAGGTAAAGTTGCACACACCTATTAGAGAGATGTGGTCAATACAATAGTCTATACCATCAATAGAATTCAATTGAGGCCAGGTGCTAACAAAACACCATATGAGCTATGGTTTGGTAATGTTCTCACAATAAAATACTTCAGAATCTTTGGAAGCAAGTGCTACATCAAGAGGGATGAAGCAGTAGGAAAGTTTGATGCAAGAAGTGATGAAGGTATTTTTCTTGGTTACTCTAGTAAAAGTAAAGCTTATAGATGTTTCAATTTGAGATTGAAAAAGATCATTGAAAGTGCTCATGTAAAGATTGATGAACAATTTATGATTCAAGAAAGATATCATGACTACTCACCCATGATTGAAGAAGAACCTAGACCCTCCACTAGTGAGACGATTATTGAAGAAATGTTTGATAGTATTGATGTGTTATTCAATGATCCTAAGACAAGTGAAGAAAATACTCCTAAGGCTAATGATTCAACATCACCTAAAGTTCCAAAGTTTACATCAAGAAATCATTCCAAGGTAGACATCATTAGAGATTAGAGTGGCAAAGTCTTAACAAGATCACAAGCAAAGAAATCAACTAGAAGTGAAGCTGTATGTTTACTATCTTAGATTGAACTCTTAAGTGTTGAAGATGCTTGTAATGATTTAGATTGGCATGATGCTATGAAAGAAGAACTTGATCAGATTATTAAGAATGACACTTGGGAACTGGTCCCAAGACCTAGTGATAAGAATGTGATTGGAACAAAGTGGATATTCATAAATAAAATGAATGAAGATGGTACAGTAGTTAGAAATAAAGAAAGATTAGTATGTAAGGGATATGCTCAAAGAGAAGGCATTGATTATTCAAACACATTTGCACCTATTGTGTGTGTGAAAATTGTACCTCATCTATAGACACAACACTTCAGTAAAACATTAGAGGTTACCTATAATCAAATCATGCAAAATTAAAATCTAATCTAACCAAGTGATTTACTGCCTTCTAGTAGGTGCGAGATTGATGTTCTTAGATTGTTATCGAGATCAGTGACCTAGATGACACCTAAATGAATGATTTGAATGCAAAATTGATGGATATGGAATATGAATGCAATTAATCTATTTTTTTTGGATTTTAGATGCAATGATATGATCAAAACTGATATGAAATCTATTGCTAATATGAAAATTGATCTATGATATGCTAATCTAGAAACAATATGATATGAATAAAAACCAAATTGATCTCACAATAGCCTTGATTCACAATAAGCTTTGATTCTCCAGATAGCAATTCTTCAGTGTGATTATGCAAAATTATGAGATGCTTTGAGATGAGTTGAGGCTTTTAATTTATAGAAATCCAGGGCTTTGGAGGTGCATGGAAGAAAGCCATAAATCACTCAAATAAACTCAGCTTGATTTTTGAGTTATCTGATAATAAAGATAATTTAATTCACAAAAATATGCAAATCATGCAAAAATAGCTTTTTAACTCAAATTAGAAGTTAGATCAACTTTAAAACTCAAAAATGATGTTGAGTTCCAAAAAGTCAATAACTTGCATTGATTTTTTGATTTGGAGTTTAAATGCTCTTTGATTGTGCACATGGATAATTATGAATTAATAAATAAATAAAGTAATTTATTCTCAACTTAATTGATTTTTGAAAATAAATAATTGATTTATGGGTTAATCAATCATTTAATCAAATTTTTATTCAAAAATAATATCATTAAATATGACAACTTGCTTTAATTAATTAAATAAGAATTTAATCAATTAATGATAGGATTTTGGATTTATTATCAAAATTAAATAATAATACTTAGGAATAAACATAATTAAATTCAATTAAATAATTAAGTGGCAGAATTAAATCTAATTAATTAAATATTGAGAATATTCAATTAATCAAACTTTAGGATAAATGTGATTTATCGCTGAATAATTATAAAATTAAAGATAATTAAGATAATTAGGAATATTGCTAGGAATATTCCCCGATGCAGAATTTAAGATAATCAATTATAATTCGATGATGTTTAGATGTGCCTTAGGTTAGGACTTTGATGTCAATTTCGTTCGATTTGATGATGTAGGAGATTAATGAACTTATAGCCCATTTTTGGGGTATTACATTTTGCCCCTCTTTGAATTACTATGCGAAGCGCAGTGGTTCAAAGACAGTCTGTGTTTGATAGAGATATGAAACTGATTCAAAATTGATAATTGATACGAGACAGAAGCTGATTGATATTGATTTGACATGAAGACAATAGGTCCTGAATGACCAAAGATAATGTTCACTGTAGTAGCGATGAACCAAGGATTGCGAAAAAAAGTGTCAAAATGCCTGATTCTGAACCTTATGATTGCAAAGAAGTGAGTGACTGGTTCTAGACTCGATTGTCTTAGCAGAACTAGCAGGTATCACATCTGAACCCTTTAGTTGTCGAAGAACCAAGGAAAGAACACTATGATCTGATGGTTGCAAAAATTGATACAATTTACAAAATTAAGAGAATACCAGATTGATATGGATCTCGATGAATCTGATATGCCCCAAGCGATGAGGTTTTTTTTTTTTGATGAATCAGTAACTAGACGTGGTTGTTGTCTTGATTATCGAGGAAAGATATGATTTCAAATTTAGATTATAGACTTGAATGATGTGCAATACCATGCCCCCTTAAGGATTAAAATTGAAATCTGACAAGAAAAGTTAGCGTTAAATGATTTAGAAGAATGTTAATTGATTTGAGAAGTGGTTATACACGTCTGGGAATGCATTCTACATCGTTTAGAGGTCCTGGAGACCAAGTTTGACCAGGTTGAACCATGAGTTGACCATAGTTGACCATAGTTGAAATTTTGATAGTTTGATGTAAGATAATTAGTTAAGTTGAATGTTGGATTTTTTTTATGATTGAAGGTTGATTATGCAAGTTGTAGACCGTCCTGGGCCCAAAATGTTAAATCATGATTTTGACATATTAAACGATCTCAGATTTTGATTTTGATCTTGAAAATGGATTCAGAATGTCGAAATTAGCCAGGGGTGCAATTTTCATGAAAAACGGAGCACTTTTGAAAATTAGGTCAAATACTATATAAAGGCCCGAAGGGTCATTTTCAATTCATTTCAACCTTTTGACTTTGGAGATTTTGTGGAGCCCTCTGAGCAAGAAAATGGTAGAACAGGGAGATTCAAAGGTTCCTGTGAGTTTGCATCGATTTGAGTGCAGCCGGAGATACCAGACACCCCGACAGTATGGACATCCGGTAGGTGGACCTCTGTGCCCCTCTGAAAATGCAAATTTTTCATGTTTTATAGCATTTTAAAATTTTTTTCGTATGCATTTTTCTTTTTGAATTTTGCATGTGTGAAAACTCATACGAGTCCCAACCTAGACTCGTACGACACTTCATTTGAAACTCCTTTGTTGTTTCAAGTCCACCCAAGTGTCGTATGAAGGGGACCCTCTGTCGTACGACATTTCATCGGGTCCCTGAAAACTTGTATGACAACATGCGCAGTGTCATATTACCATGGATTGTCATTTGGGCTTCTGTGGAGTGTCGTATGACTTTCAGAGCTAGTCTGGAATGTCGTTTGAGAGACAGTGAGCCTAAAACTAATATTTAGGTCAAAAATTTAATTTTTATGATAATTTTGCCGGATTGTTGATCCTTTGACCCACCTTCTGAAATATCAAATTGTTCCATTTTTGCACTATTAGCCTGATTTTGAACTCAATATCTGATAAAACACCCTATTTCTGTATGATTTAGGTCACATATCTAGACGTCCATGTTCGTCATTCTTACCCGGTGATACAAAGACTCTGCGTCTCGCTTCCTGACCCTATGAGGGTTCATCTTGCTGCATGTGGTTTTGAGCATCTCATTCATTTACCCGATATTAGGGTAAATCATGGTGTATTGACTGCGTTGATAGAGAGATTTCACTCAAAGACTCAGACCTTTCATTTACCGACTGGAGAGATGACTATGACTCCAGAGGATATTTATAGGATACTACGCATTCCATTCCATAGCAGTCGACGTCTTGAGTATGTGAGTTTTGGCCAGACTGGTCTTCATGCCTTCAGGCGTCTATTTGGTGATGATACACAGTTAACGGGGTCCATTTCCTAGGAGACTCTTGTACAGAGATATGGTCAGACGCATCATTTAGAGTACATTATTGCTGGGATGATCGGGGAGCTCATCATGCCAGGCCATCAGCAGAACAACTTTTTGATGGGATGGGCGCCAGAAATGTGTGTGAAAATTGTACCTAATTTGTAGACACCACTTCAGTAAAACATTAGAGGTTAGCTATAATCAAATCGTGCAAAATTAAAATCTAATCTAACCAAGTGATTTACTGCCTTCTAGTAGGTACGAGATTGATGTTCTCAGATTGTTATTAAGATCAGTGACCTAGACGACACCTAAATGAAGGATTTGAATGCAAAATTGATGGATATGGAATATGAATGCAATTAATCTATTTTTTTGGATTTTAGATGCAATGATATGATCAAAACTGATATGAAATCTATTGCTAATATGAAAATTGATCTATGATATGCTAATCTAGAAACAATATGATATGAATAAAAACCAAATTGATCTCACAATAGCCTTGATTCACAATAAGCTTTGATTCTCTAGATAGAAATTCTTCAGCGTGATCATGCAAAATTATGAGATGCTTTGAGATGAGCTGAGGCTTTTAATTTATAGAAATCCAGGGCTTTGGAGGTGCATGGAAGAAAGCCATAAATCACTCAAATAAACTCAGCTTGATTTTTGAGTTATCTGATAATAAAGATAATTTAATTCACAAAAACATGCAAATCATGCAAAAATAGCTTTTTAACTCAAATTAGAAGTTTAGATCAACTTTAAAACTCAAAAATGATGTTGAGTTCCAAAAAGTCAATAGCTTGCATTGATTTTCTGATTTGGAGTTTAACTGCTCTTTGATTGTGCACATGGATAATTATGAATTAATAAATAAATAAAGTGATTTATTCTCAACTTAATTGATTTTTGAAAATAAATAATTGATTTATGGGTTAATCAATCATTTAATCAAATTTTTATTCAAAAATAATATCATTAAATATGACAACTTGCTTTAATTAATTAAATAAGAATTTAATCAATTAATGATAGGATTTTGAATTTATTGTCAAAATTAAATAATAATACTTAGGAATAAACATAATTAAATAATTAAGTGGTAGAATTAAATCTAATTAATTAAATATTGAGAATATTCAATTAATCAAACTTTAGGATAAATGTGATTTATTGCCAAATAATTATAAAATTAAAGATAATTAAGATAATTAGGAATATTGCTAAGAATATTCCCCAATGCAGAATTTAAGATAATCAATTATGATTTGATGATGTTTAGATGTGCCTTAGGTTAGGACTTTTATGTCAATTTCATTCGATTTGAGGATATAGGAGGTTAATGAACATATAGCCCATTTTTGGGATATTACACCTATGAGTAGATTAGAAGCTATTAAGTTGTTTCTAGCCTATGCTATAGTCAAAGACTTCAAAGTTTATCAGATGGATGTCAAATCAGCATTCCTGAATGGAGACTTGAAAGAAGAAGTATACATTGAGCAGCTAGAAGGATTCACTTTATCAGATAGACCTAATATGGTATGTAGATTGAGGAAGGCCCTCTATGGACTTAAGCAAGCCCCTAGAGCATGGTATGAGAGACTAGATGGATACTTAACAAAGATTGGATTCAAGAAAGGAGAAATATATTGTAATCTATTCATTAGAGAGATATCTGAAGGTTTACTACTTGTTTCTATATTTGTTAATGACATTATCTTTGGACGTAATGACAAAATCAGTGCTGAATTTGCCAAAGAAATGCAGAATGAGTTTGAGATGAGTATGATTGGTCCTATCAAATAATTTTTAGAACTAAATGTGTAGCAGATAGAAAAAGGATTTTTCATTAATTAGTCAAAGTATGTGAAAGAGATACTGAAGAAATTCAAGATGGATTATTGCAAGCCAGTAGGAACCCCTATGATCACTGGATGCAAGCTTACAAAAGAAGATGACTCACTAGCAGAAGATATAACATTGTATAAGTCTATGATTGGTAAAATTATATATCTTACTCAAACTAGACCTGATATTTCAAATGCAGTTGGCATAGTTGGAAGATTTGCAACAGAACCTAAACAAAGTCACCTCATGGTAGTAAAGAGAATATTTCGATACTTGCAGGGCACTATAGATTATGGTCTATGGTATCCTAATTCAAAAAATGTTGAGCTTCATGTGTACACTGATGCAGATTGGGAAGGATGTGTTTATGATAGAAAGAGTACTTTAGGTGGAGTAGTGTTTCTTGGTGATAGACTTGTCACTTGGACAAGCAAGAAGTAAAATTGTATTTCTCAATCAACAACAGAAGTAGAGTATGTTGCAGTAGCCTTAAATTGTTCTACAATTGTTTGGATCAAGAAGATGATAAAGGATTTTGGAATTTAGATTGATTATCCTATTATTATTCACTATGATAACACTAGCACTATCAATATGTCAAAGAATCCTGTGATGCATGCAAAGACAAAGCACATTGAGATCAAGTATCACTTCCTAAGAGAGAAAGTGGCAGAGAAAGAAGTCAAGTTGGACTATGTGAGTACTAAAGATCAGTTGGAAGATATATTCACAAAGCCCTTGCCTAAGGATACTTTTGAGTATCTTAGGAAGAAGTTGGGAGTAATTCCCTTCCCTGCTTCTGCTTAGAAGAAAGGAGGAAAGGCATTAGTCCTTCGGGACTGATGAAAGGTTGACTACTCTACCTTAGGAGTAGTACCAATGCTTAAAATGATGGTGCCCTTTTCCATTGATGTCAAAGGGGGAGTAATATATAGAGTCATGAAAAATAGAAGCAAAAAGAGGAGTAATATACTAAGGGGGAGTAGCATTCAGTTATGATAGTAGTACAGTTGAGGAAATGGAGAATATTAGAAAATATTGCAGCAGATAAAGGATTCATCTTTGGGGGAGTTTTGAAGAGGAAATGGAGAATGTTATAAAATAAATGTTCATTTGGGTTGGTGGTGGTTTTTCATTCCACATGTTGCCATCAATGCCAAAGGGGGAGATTGTTGAAGATTTGCGAGTAGGGCAGTACTGACTGTATGTTTTTCATTGATGACAACATATGGAAAGTATCATGCATGGAAGTATTATGCTATAAGATTTTAGTATATATAACATGGACATGATATCAACATGATATCATGGGTGCAGAGGTTAACTATTAGTACATATAGTTATATAGCAGGTGGTGTCAGCAGTGTTCCTGATAGAGTAACATACAGTATTCTATGTATGGTTGTCCATATAGTTATCATGGAGCCTTGCATGCTTGGATATATGTTGAAGACATGTTAGTAATATTTTAGTTATGGATGCATAGTTTGTTGATGAGTAGAAGTGAAGTTATGCAGTTGCTATTCGCCAGCAATAGTTTCCCATGTTTATTCAGAAGAGCTGACAAAGATTTTATTGGTTCTTGTGTTGTGCCTATCTTGAGGGTATGCACCCTTGGAGTTAAGCTTGGATAAGTGTTATTGACGTTATATTAAGAGTGCATGAGTTAATTTATTCTATAGAGAAAGTTCTAGTTGTTTTGGTAGAGCTGACAGTGTGTAGCGTGCATCTATATTTATCTTATTTGACAGGTCCCAGATTGTGTTGCGTGCATAGTAGAGCCAACATAATATTTATTGGATTTTTTTATGGTTTCTCTAATATGATTTCAAGGTGGTTCTAATAGGCTGACTTGATTATATCATTTGGAGGAAAGATATTTATAGGCATTCATTTGTGATTGCTGAAGTGTGGTTCATAGTTGATTAAGCAGAGCAGAGTAGAGTGTATGAAGTGTTGAGCCATCAGAAGAAGGTCTATGTGACCAAGTAAATTACTTGTGCTATTCATTGGAATGGATCCAAATAGTAGGTAAAAGATTAGTTCACTAAGATCTAGATATAGTGTGTATCTATTATTCAGAAGGTTGTAGCCTTCGCCCATTTGAGCAGTGAGCTCTTGGACAGTGCGTCCTCTCCCCTAATAGGGACAATTGTAAAAGACTTCTAATAGGGTCCGACCCTTGACCAGGTCTACTATACTTAATATATTGTAAAGCTACTCCTAACAGGGTAAAGGATCTTCTAACAAGGATCATTATACACTAGTACAAAATATTAGTTTGTATCAAGTCCCACCAGTGTTTTTACCTATTTGGGTTTCCCCATAACCAAAATATTGGTGTGGTATTCATGTGTTCTTTCATTGTGTTTATTCTTTATGTTTAAGTATACTTAATTGGATAAAGAATTGAATCTTGGAGATAACTGATTCAGCCCCCCTCCTCTCAGTTATCTCTTGGGACTATTCCTAACATTATCTTCCTCCATTTGGGGTATAGAGATATCTCCCCCCTGATTCACTTCTTCCAATACAAAGTTTGCATCCAACAAAGGGGAAAATTTTTTTTCCTTGAAAAAAATTTCTAAGTTGGCATCAACATATAACATGTGACTATTACCTTCAGTCTGAGCCTTATCCAAGGTACTAGATTCCATAACTTCCAAGTTACTTCCTTTGTTAGCTTTTTTAGTGGTATGCTCATCAGTGACCATACTTGGTTCAGGAGTCTTTGAAGGCTTCAAAGTCTACTCAGAGGATCCCTTTGAAGTATTTTTTGGTTTCCAAATAGTATTAGAAGAATCTTTCTTCTTGGCAACAGGGTCTTCCTCTTTTTTCTTATGAACTTTCAGAGGGCACTTTTTGGACCAATGGCCAGATTTCTTACAAACAAAACAAGAAAAAGGAATAGATTCATACTCAATCGCTTGTTTCCAAACACCCATTTTAGAAACCAAATCTATTTAAGTAGGAAGATCAGTAGACTTACTTATTTTGACATAGATTCTAGCAAAAACCAATCTAGATCTTGATGTTGTTGTCGGGTCTAGAGAGAGAAGTTCCCCAAAAATAGTTGAAACTCCTTTGAAGACAAATTCATTCCAGTATTCTAAGGGGAGCCCTAGGAGTCTCACCTAGACAAGAGCCCATTCTAGGAAGGATTCACTCAGGTCCATATTAGGCTCCCATTTTCTCAAAGCCAAGGATGAATTACCCATAACCCAAGGTCCTCCACATAGAGCTTTAGTCATGTCATCCTCATTGGTGAAAGAGAATGAGAAGAACCCTTTCGACATCACTGCTATATCCACTTTCCCTTTGAGGAACCATCTTCTCTAGATGAAACATCAAACATAGTCTATATTCTTCCTTACCCTAGTATATTTACCAACTAGCATGAGGTCCATCTGGGACACACAGTGATCAATCACCATATTGGGGATAAAAATGACAAAATCTCCCTTGATAGGATCATAAATATTATTAGCTTCAGGTAGGGAAGATTCTCTAGAGGGATTCTTGCTAAACAGTGCCACCCAAGGTTTTTCAAGAGCTACTGACTCACCTTTTTTCCATCTCCAATAGTAATAAGCCCCGACACGTCAACTTTTTTGTCTCCTTTAGCAAGAATCTTAGCTCTTCCCCCCAGGTTTGGGGAAGCACTATCTCCTCATGGGTCCCAAAGCTTCGAAGACCCAACATCATCCATCGGAATCAAAGACCCACAATCATTCCCTTTGTCATTTGACACTATTGAGATTCCAACAAACTGTCCCGCATCTCTAGTGGTAGCCCTAGCAGAGGAACCAGGTTTCCCGCCCGAGCCACCATTCAAAATTTGACCTGTTCTAGCTTCCTCTCCCACTCCCATTCCCACTCCCATTCCAGCCATTCATGCACCCTCACCAGCCATTCGTGGACCCTCACATCATTCTCATTTTATGTTTAACGCCTCATTCCTAAAGTATTCTCCTATTCTAGCTCACAACAACAAGTCAATGTTAACATCTCAAATAACACTTCAAAACCTGATGAAACTATAAAGGAATTTGACCAAGAAGTTCTTTTGCCTAAACTCCTTTGTGCTAAGATGATTACTAGACCTAAATGCAAAAAGAAACGTAGTCCACACTTGAAGACTCTTCCTTTTTGTTTGTATCATAGATTTCATGATCACTCTACTAATGAATGTCAAGATTTACATCATAAGATTAGGCAGCTCATTGATAGTAAGGTTATTTTTATATCATGTGGAAATGAGTTTTATTTAAATCCCATTTTCTCTAAATAACATTTATGTTCCTATTATGGAGCTCCGCATTATTTAAACACTGTTAGCCTAATTATTGGGGGCTCATTATCTCATATAGTGTTATGAGAAATATAATAGCTCCCCTTACATCCTTGTTCCTATGCTTGGGGGGCAAGGATTCCATCTCCTTCTTTTCTTTCTTTCCGTGATCCACTTTTCCCTTGGTTAAGAAATATCTATCTATTATGTGATATCCAATCATACATGAAAATTTTGATTTGCATTGAGAATCTATGTCCTTGATCATAACCTATTTTTTTTGTTCGACATTGGGTTTCCATGGTTGATAAATCTCTCACCTTGAAAATTGAATAGTGTGCTATCCCTCACAAGGGTTACTTTTTCCCTTCTTGCATGGTATCTCTTTGCATTCGTCCCTTCCATGGCCTCATAGGAGCTGTGACCTTCTTGGCTTGGATTGGGTGTCATCTATGGATATTGTCTTGATTTTGAAGAAGGATTTATCCTTGTTCTTTTCTTTCCTTAACATGTCAAAATAGTATGTATTTTCCATCTTAAGGAGGGGGGGCATATATATGGCCTCCCTCGTTCTATATTATGAATTTTTGTTCTAGCCTTTTGTTTTGCAGCATGCTAAATCCTCAGAGGGTAACGCACATACGTTTCTAAATCCTGAAGAAAAACACATTTTCAATTCAAATATGCTAAATCCTCAGAAGGTAATGCACATAAGTTACTAAATCCTAAAGAGATACATATTTTACAAATGTATTCTATAGTGATATGAGGATATGGATCCATGGGTACCTCATAAAAGTCATCAGAAGATGGACAACATACATGCACAAAGCTACCGAAAGGCGCACAACTTTATGGGGTGACTATCAAGTGCTTTCTTGGTGGGCCATCCTATCCTTTTTTGTGGTTCACAGTGAGATACACACATCTTACTGGGCAAGCTAGCCACCCGTCTCTCCCCTTTTCTCTCTTTTTTCTAGTGATGTCTTTCTTATTTCAATCTTGGAGTTGATGAAGACTCGAGTCCCTAGGGGCTTGAGGATTCCTTTGTCACTTTGATTTCAATAATATTGTCTTTTTCTTTGTCATCTCATTTACCAAGAGTTTGCATGGAGTCCATACTCTTGCTAAAGTGGGGGTTAAATGTAGCATCGAAAAATGGAAGCACTTCCATTTAGGATTGGTTTATCCCTCCGAGTAAGTGGTTTGGGGTCATGTCAAATGCCTTGAATGAGTCTTAGACTTGGATCTAGCTTTTTCCCATGTTCTACGCCATTTTCCACTTCTTTTTTGCATAATTCTAGAATCTTGACTTGAAATTTTGAGATTCTTGACCTCAGCGTCAAGGTCAACCATTTGGGTTAAGGTTGACCTTGAGGTATAGTCTTAATGAGAATTTATTTCCCCTATGTCAGCCTCTCTAGAATTTTGTGCCCTAGATCACTATAAAAGGAAGTCTTCTCCTCTTATTTTCTCCATCAAAAAATCATAATCTCTCAAGCACTCAACAAGCGAAATCAAGAAATCAAGAAGCAAGAAAGAAGGAGAAGGAAATAATTCAAGCATTCAAGATCCAATTCATCAAGGAGATCCAGTGGTAGCCATTGAAGGATTCAATCTCTATGGAGCCCTCTTGTTGAAGATTTCTCCATCCATATCCATCTAAGTCTCTTCCTATTCCAATATCCATTCAAGATTGGTGTTGAAGATCTAAAGATAATTGATTGAGACATCCTACATTCATTTGGAGCATCCATACTTGTGGATTCAAGGATTTGAATCCTCCACAAGGGTTTCAACATAGGCAAGGTGAATTGTTTCATTTACTTTATTTATTACTACAATTTCAATTCAATTTTAAGGTTGATTCCTAAATTGGGGTTTGCCCAACATAAACCCCTCCCCCCTAAAAAAATAAACCATTTTTCTTGTAGGAACAGGTGTGGAACAATGAATTACAATGCAGATCTGGATACCCTTTTCGACAAAATTTCAGGATCCACGAACGGAATTTCCATCAAAGTAGTGCAGGTAAAGGTCAACATTTTGGGGTCAAGGTCAACCTTTCTCAGAAAAGAAAAAGATTTATGGGTTCTGTAGATCTCATAGTTTTAGTTCATAATTACATAAATCAATAGTTTCTAAGACCGTTTAGCAAAGTTTTTATCAGATTCTTTTTCAGAGGTAAGTACTTTTTTATTTCTTCATTTCAATACTAGTCTTCTAGATTTACTTTCCATATCATTACAATTTCATGCATGTGTTAAACATTGGTTTAGGGTCTCTTTTATGTGCAAAACCCCATTGTTCTAGACCCCATCCATGTTTTCCACCATACAATGACCATATCAAAATTTTCTCCTATGCTTTAAATATATTTAGTGATTTGATAGATAATCAGTTTATCTGCATTCCATACTACTTCACTGATTGTAGGAAATAATTTTTGAAAATAAAACAAAATGCATAGGAGTAATGGTCCTAACTTTAATGTAATGGATTTCTCTTTCCTGATTGTATTCATTTTTTCATTCGATTGCTTCAATAATATTTCACATAGGTTTATCTTCATGTATTTCTTTAGAATCTTATAGGCAATATCAATTTCTCCATAGGGTACATTGTCTACCTAAGATGACTGAAAGATTCAGTAAGATATAATGTTTCTTGTGAATCTTAAATCAGGGTACTCAATATTAGACAATTTTAATAGAATATAATCTATGGGAGGGGGAAGCAAGTGCAGATGATATCTTCCTGCGGCATTTTTTGTTGAATTCAGATAAATTTGTTATGATATATGGGGTGATTAAAGACTGCATAGCCTCCTCTTCCATCATGCCTTTGGATATTACTCTTAACATGAATACGGTTGATGTTGCCTATCGGAGTAAAGCTTTTACCAAGACATATGCTATCTTGGGTCTTATGGCTCATTCTAATGCAATAGCTCATGCTAATATCTTTCCTCAAGATGCCTTATGTACAGTGGAGGAAAAAGCCTCTAATGCGGCTCCGTGCAGTTCATCAGTTCCCTTGATGCAATCAGGGCTGTTAAATTCACTGGAACCAGTTAGAGGTGAACTTTCCTCTCCTCGTCAACATATAGTTGATGATTTTGGTGCATGTTCCTCTATTCATGATGAGGCTGACAAGTTATGGAGCTCTCTATTTTTTTCTCATTTGCCTCATCTTGAGGATGAGATTGAGCAGTTCTAGGGATGATTTTCATTCATTGGTTTTGGTTTATATTATCTTATAATGTATGTCCTTGAGGTTTCACTTTTGGTACAGGTCTTCTCATGCTCTCACTTGGATAAGTTTGGACTTTCATCCTTTGTTTTTCCAAGTGATGCTCTTTGCTTGGTAAAGTCTTGCCTCAGTACAACTTGGGGGCTTCTATAATATTGTTTCATTCATTTTTGTTAATATGCCATGGCTGCATATGGGCTTCTTGTATTTTTGTATGATGTATACAGACGGGGGCTTGGATTTTTGCATATATCCCCCCCTTTATTTTTTGTAAGGGTACGGGATTGATGGTTATCTCTGCCTAAATGTATTGGGGTTTTTATTGGATAAGTTGGGGGTTTGGATTATTGCATATATCCATCCCTTAATTCTCATGGGGGTATAGGGATGATGGTTATCTCTATCTAAATGTATTGGGATTTTGGATGGGTTATATAGTTAGGATTAGGAAGTTAATGAAAACTTGCAGATCAATCTGCCTTTTGTATTATGGGTAACAAACGAAATTTTTCTTTACTGGTTCTTTTCTCTGGGAGCCCTTTTTTGAACCAGTTTTATTAATATAAATATCAAAAATTTTCCAAAAAAAAAAAAAAAAAACTTTAAACCTCTACCATCCCATTTGGCTTGAGTAAGCTCTGTTGGATTACGTATGGAAAGGTAAATACTGAGAGGGAAGGGGAAAGTCACTACTATCAAACACTTTTAAACTATTTGAACTTTCTTCTCTAAACATTTACTAAATCCATAACTTTTGCATGCATCAAATAAAACCTATAACAAATAACATATAACTCATAACACAATTATTTTGGTATCACAAAAATCCTTGTTAGAGGATAAAAACTATGGTGGGGATGACACCCAAAAATATTCACTACTGCAATAAAAAGTTTGATCTGTTAGAGAAATAATTTTTAGCTATTTATGATAGCTTATCATGTTAAGAGTATTAACTCGGTTAAGAGTCTTAAGACTGTTAAGTCTACCTTGTAAGAGGATTTAACAATTATAATCTAAGAACTGTACCTAGTTAAATTATTTACAATATAAGATCTGTTAAGATCTACTCGGTTAAGAGAATTTAAAATTTTGAATACTTTTTAATCTGTATCAAAATCTTGCATCAAAAGTATGCATAATAGACTCTTTATGCCCAATAATCGATTACCTCATTTTGTTTACTTCTCACAATATTAATTCCATTCTCGGTAGATTCATTTATGAATCACAATCACTTTTTTGTTTTTACTTCTCTATACTCGATGGTTTCTCTTCTCATCACCTTCTTTGCAATATTTTCTTCATACATGCAATCTCCCTCCATGCATGCATGCTATTCTTCACATTCTGATTCATTTAAATACAATTCTAGAAGTGGTGCTACATGTTCTAGAATAATCTCTACAAGCGGTGCTAGCATTGGTTACTCCTCCAATGCATATAACATACTTAATTCTCATTGGAATATCTCACCTTATTATCATGTGTAATCATTATGTTTAAATCTCCACTTCCTTGACATATAATCTCCTTGAGATTCGTAAACCATTTCTATTTGGTGTCCATATTCAATGTATTAAAAGATTCTCCTTGTGTTGGCTTGTTGTGCTTAGTAACATGTTTTCATCTAGCTTGATAACTATCTCATCTTCACAGTTTGGTTGATGCTATAGCTCGGTATAACTTGGTTCTTGGTGCTTGGTGTCTAAACTTTCTTTGCTTTTACTTAAATTACATGTTCCCTTATTTTCTTTACCGAATAGCTTTACCTTCTTTACCAACTTGTCTTTCCTTCATTACCGAATGACTTTGACAAATGTTATGACTTCCTCATAACTAATGACCACAATATAAATATTAGGAGTATCAATCTCCACCTTTGGCATTACTTTAGTATCTTTGTTAAAAACTTCAAAATCATCAAAAAATTTCAAAATTTTATCCTTGTCCATATATCCATTCCTTGGTAAACATATGACTCTCCCTGAAGTATTACTTCTTGAATATATCCTTTAACATATCTATTCATCCTTCTTCTTTATACATTACTATATTTATACATATTTTCCCATCTATATTATAAATTTCCCCTTTTTACATATTTTCCCCCCATTTTAACAAAAATACTTAAATACTTAAATATGTATAAAGAACATCCTTCAGTGATTCCTTCCATGTATCCTTAAGTGTTTGCAACACTAGTATTTTCTCACTTAAATTAACATTCAAACTTACCATGATATCCATATTACTAACATCCAGTGTGTTGACTAAATCTTTAGCCTTAAGTACCTATTTTTGCAATGATTCAATATGTGGAATCAAAATTGTTTGGAGTTCCATAAGATCCATTCTGATCTGATTCTCCTCCTTTCTTACCTTGAATTTCACTCCCATCAAGTGCTTAAACCTTTCATAATATTCCTTTATAGACTTAGGCTTGGTGGAAACTTTTGATAATTTCTTAGTGAGCTCCTTTTACACATTATTGTCCTTCTCTTTTATATCTTTTGTAAAATTTGAAATTAAGAAAACTTGTTGAAATAATGGAAGAATTATTTGTAGCTCAATTTACAATTCATTTACTAACTTAGAAAGAGTTACCTTATCTAATGCAACTGATTGAAGTAGTTATTCAATCAATATAGTATTCATCTTCTTCTTATGTACTTGCATCATATTCTATTGTATCTATACCCGACTGGTTTACTTGATTTACCATTTCTCTCAATTGACTATAAATCTATCCTTTTTCATTTATAGTCACCTTAGGTACTGTAAAATCATTAAATATTCCTTTAACTTGATCCAAAACATCAGTTATCTACTTCTTTGCTATCAGTTTATCTTGTGCAACTTTTCTTTTTAGTAGATCTCAGAACTCAGAGAGTTCTTTTGGGCTCAAGGTTGAGATATCAACCTTGGGAATAACTATGGGTTTGTTGATATCAACCTCTTTTACATATTTCTTCTTCTTGGATTTTCCTTTACAACTAGATGCCTGCTTTGCATTAGATTGAATAGATGTATCCTCAATCATGTCTTCTTTTTATCTTCCTCCTTCTTCTCTTCCTTCTCTTGTTTATCATCTTTCTTCTCTTTATCTTTTTCCTTTTCTTTCTCTTTTTCCTAATCCTTCTTTTGTTATATGGTCTCAGTAGGGGTTACCAATTCTTGATTTTTACCTTGTGTACTTTCAGCCTCTTTTGTCTCCACAGTCTCCTTTATGACAGTCTCTTGTGCTGGCTCGGTGGGGGTCTCAACATCAGTAGGTAAAAATCTCATTTCCTTTGAGATAACTTCCTCTATCTTAGGAAAATTTAAAACTTGTTCAATTATAGGATCTCCTACCAATAGCCTTTCCTTAGAAGAATAATCAACATCCATTTCCTATATTTCTATGGTCTCATTTTCCATGATGTATTCATCAACTTTAATTGTTTCATCAGGGTCTTGATCTATTATGTCTTAAATTATTACTTCATCTTTGTTTTTTTTCAATTAAATTGGATTAGACTTTCTCTTTTTCTCTTCAATCTCTTCATTTGTCGGTGGATTAATAGAGAATATCTTTCTCCAAAGACCATCAATTTCCTTTTGGACTTCTTCAAGCTTCTTGACCATGATGCTCAATGCTCTCCCTTTTACTCAGAATCCTTTTGAGTATTCTAGTAAGGTGTTTTTGATTCCTTTCTTTGTTAGGTCTATGATAGTAATTTCTTGGGACCTTTCTCTCATTTATTTCTCGGCATCTAGAGCATACTTCCATCTAGCATCAACTTTGTGATATAACTCACCTTCAAGATTTGGTTCCACTTCAACATGTGTTATTATAAATTTTTGTAAGGTGGCAATGACATCCTTTTCAATTTTAGTTTTCTCTTCATCATTCTTCTTTTCATACTTTAACTATATTTCATAAATTATTATCCTCCATATTTCTCAAGTGTCATGAGCAATTCATCAAGACTCTTCCCTTTACTTTGTACAAATTTGAATTGTGATAGGTCATCAAATTTTGTGTCACTCTCTTTTTGTAACTTCAACTTCCTTCTAGGCCTTTCAGTAGCCTTGTTTTCTCTGATGTGAGTTTTTGTCTTTGGTGGTTCTATCTATTCTTTATTCTTTACTCTCGGTGTGGAGGTAGAGCTTGGTGATGGTCTAACACTGATTGGGATAGGGGTCTCTTTTTTTCACCTTTTTCTTCTTCCCCTTAACATCAGATGTTTCAACAACCTTTTCACCTTCAACAACAATACCTATATTTTTAGACAAGGTATTTACCATTCTTATTGTCTTCCTAATTGCCTTAGATATCAATATACATAACCTTATTTTCAGTTTAAATTCTTCAAATATGCCATACCGAGTTTAACTTTTGTGAATTGGTTTCTCTAACAATCCTTTAATTTTAATTGAGTCAACATCAATGTTCATCTCATATCCCATAGGTGGTATCTACTTAGTTCTAGGCTCCACAATTTTTATAATGCATTTGTCGATATCAACTTCAATGAATATGTCATCCTTGTATTCTTCCACTAATTGAGGTGGAATCCTAAATATTTTGTGCATTCTAGCTTGAAATTTAATAAATAGTCATTCATGACTAAATCAAAATTATCTCCTATACTTTGAATATACTCATTAATCTAGTGTGTGATTGGTTTTTATGCTTTCCAAGTTACTTCACCGACTATAGGAAAGAAATTTTGAAAGTAGAAGAAAATACATGCCAAAAGTGGTCTAAACTTTAATGTATTTGATTTTTCTTTCCTTGTTGTATTCATGTTGTCATCCAACTGCTTCAACAATATTTCACAAAGTTCTATCTTCATATCCTTCTTAACAATTTTATATGCTATGTCAACTACTCCAAAGGGTACACTATCTACCCGAGATGATTGAAAGAGTCTATATTATATGATATTACCTTCATATCTCAATTTAGGATCATCAATGGTAGATAAATTGAATCCTCTTCCATCCCATTTAGCTTGTTTAAGCTTTCATAGCTTATTCTTATCAGTTTGTTTGTATTCCCTTGGTGTATCACCGACTTGAAATCCTACGACTACGTGAAAAACATCTTTAGTGATCTTAATTGGTCCATCAAGCCACATGATTTGATCATGTACTCAAATTAATACTATCCTCATCCATTCATTCTTAAATACTATTGGTGCATGCATAGCATGGATGCAACCCTTGGTCTAAAACTGTGTGTGGTCTGTTTTCAATTTCCCATTAATACACAGATTCCTGTATGATGTGCAAATTTCTACTTGGCATGTATATCTTCAATAGTACAGTGAATGAAGGTGAAAATATCTTCAATCAATATAACCCTTGGAAAGATCAATGATAGAGATCAAGAGTTATCAACTTCCACAACAATGATGGGATTTATCTTGTACTTAGGATTCACAAGATCAATCTTGTCAACAATAACTAGATTTTGTATCTTAGGTGTCATCTTGATCTTCAAAAATAATCTTTAAAACTAGGTCTTTACTTAATAGAAACTTTGAATTCATGAACTCAAATCGGTAGATAGTACGAATACCTTTAATGCACTGAATGTTGTTTGGAATACTGAAATGATCACTTGCAATATCTCGGTATATCTTGGTATTGGCTTCTAAGTTAAATACTTCAACAACTCATGAAAATGTAAGGTGGAAATGAAATATAATACCCTCTATTTATAGTTTTTCCTAGATTAGGGCTTCCAATGACTATAAAATTTTGCATTAAATTATTCTCACCTACTTCATTTCACCCATAACCAAAATACACTTTCCTTCACCGAATGGAACAAAATAACTGACACACTTTACTGATCAACATACGAAATAATAACTTCACAACTTATATCCAAATGAATCTTAGTATGCTAATATGGATCTTTGTACTAATTCAAGGAACTTATTTAAGATAGAATTTAGGTTATCAACCCCTACACATACCTTTGACCGATTAAGTGAATATAGGTGCACCCGATCCAGTGGATGTGGTGACTAGTGCCGTCAGTTGTTCCAAGTTTTGTTTCAAAATCTTGATACTTCCTTCTCCAAGTCCTATTTATCTGATCTCTTATTTCATCACTACTAACTTGAGTCTTTTCATTTGGTTGTTCCTCGATTGGGGCTTTACCTTGGTACTTGTAGTCTTTGGCTAGGTGACAAACCTTGTGATAGTGAAAACAAGAAATTCTAGAGTTTCTCCATGATCTTCTATTATTCATACCATGAAACCTAAAGTAATTTGCAGTAATGTGACCAAATCTTCCACATGTAGTACATGTGATTCTTGTATTATAATCCCATGGTATAACTTTGGTCCTTGTCAGTTTTTTACAGTATTTTGTTAGTTACGGACCTATTTATTATTCCTTCTTTATGACCTGCATTCTTTAAATTTTGTTTCCATATCTATTGTAATTGTTATAGTAGCCCTTGTAGCTTGGCTCCCTTGGATTGTTAGTAGTTATGGATCTACATTCAAATGCCTTATGACCAAACTTATTACAATTTTAGCAGTGACCATTAAACTTAGGAGTACTTGGTGGATTACCTCTTTTTTTTCCACAGACATTTTTTGTATGTCCTAGTTTCCTACAATGATAGCATGTAGGCTTGTTTGTCTTTTGTGAGATAGAAACATTATCTTGGGTGGTTTCTTGATTTGAAGATTCACCCTTCTTAATAGTGTTGTTTGCATTATATCTAAGTCCAGTAGTATCTCTCAGTTGTCTCTAATTTCTTAGCTATTCATCCAATACCTTTAGTGCTTCTCCATTCCTTTTTGTCATGCCCAAAAATTAGGGCAAAACACACACAACAATTTTCTTTAGAGCACATATGATCAATAAGGCTACACACTAAGGAACACTCAACACGAAATGAAACACAACAACTAACACAAGTTAACTCACAAGAGGTAACATGGCATGTGATGGCTTGCCAACATCCCTTATTCATCTAATTGCATTGGTTTATACAAAACCCTAAGTAGGTCTCTAAGAAACCCTAACCGGGTTTTAAAAAAAAGTTAATAAAAGGGATAAACCACGGTGAAAGTTCAAACTTAGAGAATATTAAAAATTAAAAGGTTGGGTCAACACTCTTGAAAAGGTTCAATTCAAAATGGAGAATAATTCAATCGTAGTCATAACCCTACTGGTTCCTAACGGGAACTAGGTTACCAATTAGGATCGAAATGCAAAACATCGATAGATAAAAAAAATATTTAAATAAGAACAAGATAATAACCATAAGTGAAAACTACAGTTAAGAAATTATTACTTATTAAAATATAATAATATTCAAATATTTTAAATTAAAATATTATAATTTTACTTAAGATATAAAGTTACCAAGGTTTATTAATTAATCTCAATTATATAATTTAAGAGCATTAAAATAGCCACATAAAAAATTAATATAAAATTTAACATTAATGCTAAGGGAGCAATATTTATCAAAGTCCCATCTTGAACTTTAAATAATCTCCCCCAAATAACCCATTAATTGATAAAATAATATAAACAAATTAAATATTAAATTTTACCACCAATGCTATATTAAAAACAGTAATAATGTTGAATTATAAATAAATATTAAATATTAAATTTGAAAATATCAAATCCCAAGAAAACACTAAACTGATGAAATATAATCATAAAAATATTCGTATGCAAAACCTAAGGTTACAACGTTGTTACCCATTTTGAAGTTATAATGTTAATAATAATTAATTTAAAATACTATATTTTAATTCCAAAACATAATGTTATCAAAGTTAATTAATTAATTTAAATTAAACATTTAAAAGATTAAAATAACCATAATAGAGCTTTTAATATTAAATTTATCATTTAGGCTAAGGAAAAGTTATTTATCTAAGTCCCATCCTAAGACATTAAATAATTTCCCCTAGAACAATCCATTTAAATAATAAAGTCAATTTAAAAATTAAATATTAAGTTTATCTCCAATTTTAATATTAAACTTTAAATCCAGAATAACAAATCTCAATAATATTATTAAAATAAAAAAGTCCATTAGTTAACATATATTAATAAATAAAATATTCAATTTCCATCACCAGCATTTTAAAATTAATAAAATAATGTTCAATAAGGCTTTATTATTTACTTTACAATTGAAATAATAAAATCCAATAATAATTTTAAAATAATAAATAAAATTTGGCAAATAATAATGTCCTCATTTCAAATTTAAGGAAAGTAAAAAAGGCAACCAATAGTTGAATATTCCCACTCAAATAAAAGACAAAATGTGCTTGAAATCCCAATGAATTTAAAAATATTAAATAAATCAGAATTCAAATTAAAGTGACTATCAAAAGTCAAAAGTCATTAAATTAAAAAAAGACAGGGATTAAAATCTAAACATAATCTCACTAAATAAATAAAGAATTTCTTTCAGAATCCCAATAAAAATAAAAATAATAAATAAATCAGAATTCGAATTAAAGTGAGTGTCAAAGTCAACTATCATTAAATTAAAATAAGACAGGGATTAAAATCCAAATAGAAGCTCACTAAGTAATAAAAGAATCTTTTCAGAATCCCAATGAAAAATGAAAATAATAAATAAATCAGAATTCAAATTAAAGTGACTGTCAAAAGTCAACAATCACTAAATTATAATAAAATAGAGATTAAAATTTAAACAAAATTCGGAACACTCATCCTCAAACCTGAAGCTTTAGATGGAAAACAATACCCTAGTCCTATCGTAAGGAGGAAAAAGAGTTTGGATAAGGGAATGACCTCAAACACTCATCCTCAAAACCCAAGCTTTAGATGGAAAACAAGCCTAAGAGTTTTCGTTACCTTCTAGTCAAACCTAGGGATACCTCAAATCAAGCTATACATTAAAGGTACTATGAACTTAGGATTATTTTATGATACAAGTTCAGAGTTTTCTTTAAAAGGTTTTACTGATTTAGATTTAGGTGGTACCAATGATGGGAAGTCCACTTGTGGGTATTGTTTTTTTCTTGGTTTAGGTGTTATATCTTGGAAAATTTAAAAAGATCAATATGTTTCTCTATGTTCTACATAAGATAAATAAGAAAGTTGTACTTTGTCATGCCCAGATTTCCTTAAGCAAAAAAACAACTAAATTTTTTTTCAAATATTAATATATATGTGTATGTTAAAAGTGTATAGCTTGCTAAGATTTCTTCCAAACATATTTTACAATAGCAGTACAAGCACTAGTATGGACAGATTATCACAAGAAACATAAATAAATAAAGAACATTACTCTACCTTCAAGTTATAGCTACAATCAAAGAGATACAACATTAATCATTTTTTTTTTTTTATTGCAACTAGGAAGCATGTGACCACTTTTTACACACACTACAAATTTTCATAGCCCTGGCCTGGTCCAACCAAGATATCTTGAAAAACTTGCAAGAAACAAAACTGACTAGCAAAACCATGGTACTCTCCTCCCTACCATATGGCATCATGAGACCTCGTAGGTCCTAGCCAACCCCCGAGCAAGGGGAAATCAAGCCAACAAGAAACACCCATACATCCCTCAAAAATCTCATCAACACATAAAGGAAACAATTTCAACAAGAACAAAGTAATCTTCACATTTACAAAAGAAAAACAAGAAACATGCTCTTAACAAGCTCATGATTCTCTTACTACTACAGAGGAATGCAAATAACACAACACAAGATCATGATACTACAACAACAATACAACAAATTCCTCCAAAAACACAACAACACTAAGATCACAAATACTACACTAAGGAAATGACAAGATTTTGCATACAAAAGATAAACTTGCAAGAGAGCTATTTCCTCTCATCATGAAAACAAAAACAAGTAAGCAAGAATGAATGTGCACCAACCTAAAATCCAATGCTTAATGAAGAAGGTTGTAGAAGAGCTATCCCCTTTCCAAGGTTCTCCAAAACTAGCTAAGTCTCCAAAACTAGAGAGTGGGTGTCAATCCAATACCTTCCCCCAAAACTCCTACTAAAAGGGATCTTTCACCAAACCCTCATTAATGGGTATGGTTCATGGAGTACTCCCATCTCTCCTTGTCTCCCTTCATAAATGAGGTGGAGACCAAGAATGGGGAAAGAGGAATGGCCTTGTCCTCCTATTGGATGGTCTTCCCAAGGTGAGTCCCCCAAGAGTGGATTTTCGTCCATCTTGGAAAACCCACTTTCGGGAGGTCCCCCAAGTCAAAAGTAAGGTGTCCTATAGTCAAAAATTCCCCTTACCCAATGGTCTATCAAGGGGACTTGTCATTTTTGTGCTAAAGACTACCCAAAGTGTCCACATGAGTCTTCAAAACACCCTTCTAAGCTACCCTATAGATTTGACATGGATGTGACTCTTCCTTGGCTCTCTAATCAAGTGGCTCTTCTTGGGAAGGACAACTAGGTGACCCTTCAAGCTCCCCAAGAGACATGCCAACACATCACTAGCACAAGGAAAACATTTCACAACACACTTGACATGTCACAAATAAATTCACAAGATATAAAAAGAAGAAATAAATTAAAGTACACACACACACACACACATTCACTTCATGAAATAAAAGACATCCAAAATGAGCTCTTGTCTCCCTCTAGACACGACCTTGGTGTCATGGGAGACACAATACATGTTAGCTTGACTCCCCCTAAATTCCATGGTTTTATCCCTGCACACTTGAGATAATATCAGTAATTCCAATAATATGTCATGTATATAATCCAATTAAAGCATCATATAAACCCATTTGTACATATACAACAATTAAGTCTACATCCACATCACCTCATTCTTATATATAAATCTACGTTTCTCCAAATCCAAAATTGATCAAACTATATATATAGTAATTGAAAATACCTCCTAACCAAATTTCATAACTCAATTCCACATAGTCCATATTCCTTTATACTCTCTAACTCTAAAGCATATCATAATTTTTATTTATTTAAATTACCTCAATTTATCTGCATCAAGTCACACATATCAATATAAGATCCAATATCTTAGTTCTATATCCTTTCATTTAGCTCATAACTATAAGCAAGTAAAACATGACCCAAATAAGATGTAGTACCAATGCACCAAGGCCTTCCATCAAATTAGGTCAGAATGTATCATCTTGTAATAACATTATCTCAATTTAACACATGGTACTCAATCATTAGGTTCATATCCTAGAATACACAATGCTATCTTAAAACAAGGTGGTCCTTAACCCATGATAAACATTGGTCCTAAAAACATAATTACCTACTATGAAATCATCCCATAATACAATTTGTCTTGGATCCCTTCTTTATTAATTTTGAGTATGTTTCAAGAAGACAAGTCACAAAGATGGTTGTCTCAAGGTTATTTCTAATCCATCCCATATTTAATTACTGATCCTATTATGTCTTTAAAATCTACAACTTCACTAATCAAGTTGGTTAATAGTGAGGACATGTCAAACTCAAAAAGTTTCTATACTTCCTTAAGCTTAACTTAGTCTTGGTTATGCTATTGTACTTCAACCATTGACACTATTGATTCAAAAATCTCTATTGTTTAATTACCATAGATTGTCTTTTCTCTAAAATGTCTCAACACTATGCATGTTAAATTGGCACATACTATTAATCATTAGGGGAATATTCCAATCCTCATAAGCTTCCTAATAATAATTTAGATAAAGTTTCCAAGCATCCTAGAGTAACATTAATACTATCATGTAAGCACAGGTATACATCTTCATGTTCTAATACCACAATAGTTAGCCAATGTAATATTACTTCAAAACTATATCTTAAATTAACATATTTCATGAATCCATTTGAAGATGAAATCTATTCTAATTAAGTTGACGAACTACAGTCAAGATATCTAATTACTTCACATAAAATCTATGGAAAGTTTTGCAAGAAATAACAATAGTGCTTACCAGAACGTTCTTACCAAGATGAGGGAAATGGAGGGGTCCTACATACTCATGCCTCTAAAGAAGCCTTATGGCTTAGAAGAATACTTGAAGATTTGGGTCTACCTCAACAAGAACCTACACTTTTATATTGTGACAATCAAAGTGCAATAGCCTTGGCAAAGAATCTGATTTACCATGCAAAATAAAAGAACATTTATCTCCACCACCACTTCATTAGAGAACAAATTAAAGACAAGAAAGTTTCCCTCATCTATTGCAAGGGTGAAGATCAAGTTGCAGGTATTTTGACAAAGCCTCTTTCCAGAGAAAAAATTGAATTTCATTGCAAAAATTTGGGTTTGATACCCATTGATGTAATCACCCCAAGTAAAGATTAAAGGATAAACCAAGGTATCCTCCTCTTATTTAATTTAGGATATTCCTATGGAATCTCTACATGTAATTTTGTCCTCTAGTCCAAGTGGGAGGATAACTCATTTCTTGTAATTCCTTTAATAAGAAAATTAAGTTATTCCCCCTTATGAGGATGCTCACACTTGACACACACTTAGTATGAATGTGGCATTCATTCACATGGGAGTTACATGCAAACTCCTTCACTCACCTCTACTTAAGAGATGCTTCTCCACACACTTGATACAATTTTCTCACATTCTTTGACACATTTTTCTCTCTTCTTTCATTAGCTCTCTCATTAATGTATTGAGCTTCTTGCTCAAATTCTCTCTCTCTTTAGGCTCTTTTTTGCTTCAATCATATTATACACAAGAGGTTTTCTTTTCTTTCCCCTTTCAAAATCTCTTGGTTCATTGTTTGGATTCTTGGAGCATTATTGTGTTGGTGATTGATATCGAAGCATTATCTCATTCTTGGTCTATGGTAAAATTCGTTCTTTCTTTACACTTTATTGGGTTATTTCATTAACTTATTTTCATTATTTTCATACTTCTAATAGATAAGAATCCAAGATATGTAAGGGAAGCATATAGGATTATAGTTAATATTGAAAGGAACATGAGAGTTGTAGGGAAGTTGGAAAAAAGGAAGAATGGAAACCTTCCATGTCAAATAGGAAGGAAATAGGTAAGCCTTCTAATACAAAAGGTAAAGAGGAGGATAATATGAAATCGATCTTGAATAATTTAAGAGATTTGAAGCCTACAGAAAATAATAAAAATAGATCTCCAAAAAATAATGAGAGACCTCCTTTCAATAAGTTTAATAGGCAACCAAGGCTGCAAAACTTTCCCTATAATACTCAATGGAAAGATGGAAAACCATTTTCTCAAGATAAGAATGATAAACCTGATGTCAAGACTCCTCAACCTTTACAAAGGAACACTATTAACATGAGTGATGGCATGCCATGGTGTGTAGCATGCCAATCACCTCATAGCCCTGAATATTGTGTTGTTTCTCTAAATATGCCTTCTACTGAGGAGAAAGGGGTTGAGGAGGATGAGTCATATGATAACAATGGTTTTTCCATAACTTCTTCACATCTATCAGATGAAGTTGATTCTACAAATGAAGATGAAAATCAAGATGTTGTTGGCTCACAAAGAAGAACAAAGGTATATCATCAACACGTTTTCTTTGATGATGAAGTTGAAGAGGAAGTGGATGATATAAGGTGCAATGCTGAGAAAGGTGCAAAACCTTTGTGCTAAGATGACCATATGATGAAGAAATTGCAAAAATAACTGCTGATATGGTTACTCAAGTAAGGAGTAACTATGTATTAAGAGATAGAATGGTTGGTAAGGTAGATGGTAAACTAGCTAGTATGTTTGTCAGGGAAAACAAGAATGACACAGTGCAAACACCAGAAAAGGTCAAATTAGTTGAGGGTGTCAAAAAGGTTAAGATTAGGCCAGATAATAAGTTAAATCCTCAAAAGCTTATTTATAAAGTAGAGGTAAAAACACTAGAGACAAGTGTCCCCCCTCCCCCAAAAAGATGTTAAGAAACCAAAGAAAGATGAACCAAATGTTTCCATTCAAGATGAGAATGGAAATATTGTTGTTATAAATCAAGATTTTACTAATGTAAGATATACTCCACTTGATATGGTCCAACTATTATCATTGATCAATGTCAAGGTCCCATTTCTAGAAATGATGAGGATAGCAGAACATAAGGAAAAGGCCATTTCATGGGTAAATGGTGTACCTTCAACTGAAATAACAAAATTAGAAGGGAGTAAAAATGTTGACAATGCAAGAGATAAATCTAAGAGTAAAGGGAAGGAGATAGAAGAAATTATTTCCAAAATTCCTCAGATTTATTTAGATACAAATGTTGTAAATAATTTTGTACGTGTTGTGGATCGCTTTTTTCTAACTTTTGTAATAAATGGAAAGATGTTGAAAAACTCTATGATTGATTCGGGAGCATCTAACACTGTGATGCTTGTTGAAGTGATGCATTCAATAGGATTACAAGTTGATACTCCACATGGGAGGTGTTAGACCATGGATTCTAGAGAGGTTCCAGTCATTGGTACTATTAAGGCTTTGCCTTATAGGCTAGCTACTTACCTTGACATGTTGTTGACAATGAGTGTTCTTGTTATTGATATTCCTCCTCAGTATGGGATGTTGTCATGAAGAAAGTGGAGTGAATCTATGGGAGGAAGTATTCAATTTGACTTATCTTTTGCAACTTTTAATATTTTTGATGATAATGTGAATGTGTATAGGGATCAAACTAAAACCCCTCATATGATTGAGGAAAATGAAGATGAAAGCATGACTTGGTTCCTTAGTATAGATATGGGCTCTTTTTAGGTAAAAGATGAGCTATTTGAAGGAAAGATGAAGCCTATGCTTTTTTCTGAGGACAAAAATAACTTATTAGACTAAAATGGAATGTGGACTATGTACTTTGATGGTGCACACATTCAAAGGAAGGTGGTGGAGCATGAATTTTGTTAATTTCTCCAAGTAGAAAAACCTTTAAGTTTTCTTTTAGTTTGTTGTTGACATGTACAAACAATATTGTAGAGTAGGAGACAATGTTAATAAGATTTAGATTAGCCTCAAAACATGGGATTAAAGATGTGAAAGTCATTGGTGACTCTGAGCTAGTAGTCTCTCAAATTAGGTCAAAGTATGCTTCCAAGAACAAAAGATTAAAATAACAGCCAAATGTAGTTTGGGATAAATTCAAAAATTTTGAAGCTTTTGGTATTGATTGGATGGATAGAGGTTGGAACAAAATGGATGATTTGTTAGAAAAAATGGCATTAAGGCCTAAGGATATAAAATTTTTAGGAATCTCTGAGATAGACATTCAATCTAGGCCTTCTATACCTAACAACATTGAAAACTAGCAAGTTTTTGATGATGACCTAGACATTCTAAGATTATTGCACTATGAAGCAAGTTTTGAAACTAAAGATATTGATTTTAGTGGATTTGTAGAAACCATGGATGGAAAGGAAAATTGTTTTTGGAAAGAGGTCCTACAATTAAAATCAAATAGAGTCCCAAAAGGGTTAGTGGTTCTTGAAAAGCCTTTTGATAATAAAGATAAGCCCTATTCTACAAAATCTGTAAACAAAATAGAGGAGTTTGAAAAAATGAGTTTGGGAACAACTGAGGATCCTAGGAATGTTTTCATTGGTAAGAATATTTCTCCAAAAATTAGAAAATCATTGATATATCTTCTAAGAAAATATAGGCATGTATTTTCATGGTCATATGATGATTTAAAGGCCTATAAAGAGGATTTATTTCAGCATCATATTCCACTAAATGAGAACACAAAACCTTTTAGACAAAAGCTGAGACCTATGAATCCAACCTTGGCACCCAAAATGCAGAGAGAAATAAAAAAGATGAGAGATGTTGTAAATTTTGCACCTATTCAACATTCAACATGGGTGTCTAATCTAGTTCCAGTAAGAAAAAAGAATGGTGACATTAGACTCTATGTAGACTTTAGTAATTTGAATATCAATTCACAGAAGGACAATTATGGTCTGCAAAACATGGAAGCCATGTTACAAAGGGTCACTGGGTCAGAACTGATGTCCATGATCGATGGATTCTCAGGTTACAATATAGTAATGGTGAAGGAATCAAAACAGCATAAAACTGCATTCACTACTCCATGAGGCACATATTTATATGTCAGGATGCCTTTTGGCTTGACAAATGTTGGAGCCACTTTTCAATGAGCTATGGATGTAGCTTTTAAAAAATTCATAAACATGGTTCTAGTGGTATACCAAGATGATATGACTTCTTATTCAAAGAGGATCAACATTGTGATCTTGAAATTTTTTTTTATAAGAGCTTCAGAATACTAAGTGTCTCTTAACCCAAAGAAATGTACCTTTGGGGTTACAAAAGGAAAGCTTTTGGGACACATTGTGTCCAAAGAAAAAGTTAGGGTTGACCATGAAAGGGTTTCTGTAATTGATAAAGTACCTCCACCCAAAAATGTTAAAGGGACCCAATCCTTCTTTAGATAGGTAAAATTTTTAAGGAGATTCATAACTAATTTTTTAGAAACCAGCATTCTTATCTCCAAGATGCTAAAAAAGGGTGCTAAGGTAGAATGGAATGAAGAAGCAATTAGGGATTTCTCTGTGATTAAATAAGCTATCAGGGATGCTCCTATGTTAAGAACACCTAATTATAGTAGGACAATGAAAATATTTTCCTTTTCTTCTTATCATATTGTGGCGATTGTGTTACTACAGAAGAAATCAGAAGGATTTGAGCAGCCTATCTCCTTTTTCAGCAAGTCCTTACAAGAAGCTGAACTAAAATATGATATAAATGAAAAGAAGGCCTATGCCTTGGTTACAAATGTCAAAGCTTTTAGATACTATTTGGTTAGAGCAACCATGGTTGTATATGTACCCAGTTCTATAGTTAAGGATATTCTAGTACAATAGGAAGTTTCTGAAAGGAGGTGTAGATGGATCAATAGAATATAAGAATTCAATATTGATATCCAAATCAAAAATATGGGAAGAGGTCTAGGACTAGCTAAACTTATGGCCCAAAGTAACTTGGATGCTAATAATATTAACATGCTTGAAGAAGAGAAAAGACCATACATTTGTGACATGGACTGTTGTGATTGTTACAAACACATTATTGGATATTTTGCAAAAGATGATTCTTCCTCTTGAAATGGATGATAATAGAAAGAGGACTGTTATATTACATTCTATGAAGTATGTGATTTATAAAGGTGAATTGTT
The DNA here is from genome assembly GCA_027943335.1 of Chamaecyparis obtusa. Lineage (NCBI taxonomy): Eukaryota > Viridiplantae > Streptophyta > Pinopsida > Cupressales > Cupressaceae > Chamaecyparis > Chamaecyparis obtusa. The sequence continues at coordinate 53,706 of BSBK01010568.1, read as the reverse complement.
GTGGATGAGCAATGAGGGGGTCTTGCTCAAATGTGTTTATCATGACAAAGATAGAGAATTATTGTAATAAATGCACAATGGTGTATGTGTTGGCCATTACATGGCCAAAACTACCACACAAAATATTGAGGTTTGGTTTCTAGTGGCCACCTATTTTCGAAGATGCTCATATTTTTGTTAGAAAGTGTGATTCTTGCCAAAGATTTTTAGGTAAATTGAAGTTTGATGGAAACTTATCCTTGAAGATTGTATCAGTTGAGAATCCTTTTCAGAAGTGGGGTATGGACTTTATTGGAGAGATCCCAAATAAGTCAAGTGGGGGTCACTCATGGATTTTAGTGGCAATAGATTATTTCACTAAGTGGGTCGAAGCAATTACCACTAAGAGAGACACTAGTCAAGTGGTGACTAACTTCATGATGCATAATATCCTTACAAGATTTGGATGCCCTAAGACAATAGTATTTGATAATGCAATTTACTTTAGGTCTAAAGAATTTAACATTTCCTACCAGTAGTATGGGATTCAAGTCTCATATTCATCTCCATACCACCCGCAAGGTAATGGTTAGGCTGAATCAAACAACAAGAGTGTGATAAAGATTTTGAAGAGAGTCCATGATAAAAATAAAAGGGCATGGGATTAAAAATTGAATCAAGCTTTGTGGTTTGATAGAGTAATAGTGAAGAAGGAAATTATTTGTGCACCTTTTGATTTGCTGTATGGAATTCATGCCAGATTGCCACATAACAATTTGCTACGAATGTATAGGTTCATCAAAATATATGATGATGATTTGGATGATTAAATGAAGATCAGAATGGATGATCTACTACAATTGGATGAATCAAGAAGGGAGGCTCATGATAGATATGTCAAGTTGCAGCTTCAGTTTAAGGATTTTTATGATAAAAGGACTACTGTCAAAAATTTTGATATTTAGGATTTGGTTCTAATGTGGAATGCCAAGTTTGAGGATAAAGGACAACATGGTAATTTTGATCCTATCTAGTTGGTACCATACCTTATTGACAGTAAATGGGGTTCAAATTCTTATATTATCAAGGACCTAACAGGAAATATTCTTGAATTTCTAGTTCATGGAAAATTCTTGAAATTTTACTTCTTATGAAGTCTTTTAATCCATGAATAGTAGGTTTTAGGTGTGTACATTTAGTCCATATTTTGTTTCTTTTAGTTGTGTGTTTCTTTCAGTTGTCTACGTAGGTGTAGTTATTTTTCTATAGGTGGTCTTCTCTTCTAGTGATTCTAAATCCTTTCTATGCCTACGAGAGGTATAAATCCCTAGACAGAGCCACTATTAGCCCATTTTCCTAGCATAGCAAAAATCTGTTGAAAATGGTCTTATCCTGCAAAAGTCCTTTGAAAATTGCCAAGGGTATGAGGAAAGAGGGTTTCAAATTGCTAGGGTTTCAAAAATTTGTTTGTCTAAGCTCATAACCCTAGCCTTTTTCTATTTTATCATTACCTTTTTCATACCACTTAAGTTCCTTTTAGGCTCTTAATTGCTAGCTCACTATTTCTTTTTGAAAGTTTAATTAACCATCAAGAGTGAGTGATTGTCCAAGTCAAGCTTTGGTCACTAGGGCTATGAGTGTCTAAAAGTATAAGCATTAACTATCGTGAGTGGGTGAGTGTGTATGTTAAAGACTTTGTCTCTAAGTCATAGACTTTTGTGGAGGTTAGTGAAATTCATATAGACCTGGCGAGTGTGAAATATTTTATAAATTGCTAACTCGAGGTTTCTTCTCTTGAATTAGATATTTTTTTTGTGAGTTAGAATGATATTGCGACGTATCCATTCTCCCAGATCAAACCTGTGGTGCTCGCTAGCTTGCAGGGAATGAAGTACATTCTTTGATTTTCTGGTGAGTCAGTGAGAGAGTGACACCTAACATCTGTGGGGTTGATGTTAGAGCCTCAAGTAAAAGATAAAGGATGGACAAATCAAGACTATTCCAATAGCGGGCATGATGCCTTGATCCAAAGGTGCACGACATATATTCTTCATGGGATCATGCCTTTTTTCTGCATGTCCCATGTGATGTCATCCTTGCCAATTTGAAAAGAAGAGTGAAGGTTAGTCCCCAACTCACTAGATGAAGTAGTGGTTAAGTGAAATAGTCCACAAGTTGGCAATGCAGAAACAAGGTAAATACAAGTGTTTCTCACTAAGTCATAGGTAAGAAGGTAATTAAGATAAAATGTACGTGACTTGGTGAAAATTGTAGAAATGCTAGTCGTGGACTCACTACGGTTAAGAAGGAATGATGAAAAATGTTGGCGAGTAGGTGAGGATTCTGCAAAAGGCAAAAATGGATATGAGAATAGCCAATCACTATGTGACACCTAGCATCGATGGGTCTAATGTTAGAGCTTTGGGTGGAGATTAAAGAATGACCAGATCATCTTTAATTTGATGGTTGGCACATTTCCTAGATGGGAAGGTGCTTGATGTTTACTGATTGAGGAAACACGAATGGGTGACACCTACCCTTGTTGATGTTAATGTTCTGTTAGATCTTATTTGATCATGCAGTGGGCATGTTGCCTCAATGAAAAGATGAGTGAGGATTAGTGATCACATGATCACACCTTTCCACCACGTGTCCAGGCCAATGAAGATTTTAAAAGGTGGGTCCTCAGTGCTAGGTATTGTTGATGTTTCTTCTTTCTGATTGGTCATTGAGGAAATGATGTGGAAAGTAAAGTCTAATTCAAACCAAAGGTATTGTTTTATTTAATGTGAACCATATGATGTGCTAGGAAAGATGAAGATCGACGCTGATGTTTTAAAATTGATGATTATTTGTTGTTAGTCGATTATTTGAATTGTTGAGAAGGATTTTTCCAAAAGGATTAAACTCGGTGAGCCAGATATGATGAACCAAATCAAATCTAATTTGTTCCAAGGAGGGTTGTAGGTAGAAATTGATTAGAAGGTGTTATGTGGCTACCATGATTTGATTTTTTTCCTAGAGCATCATTTTAATTTAATGCAGACTACTGATATTTTGAAGGTGTCTAGGGTATGATGGTTGTTACCGATTTTCATACCCTAGTACATGCAATGTTGCTCAAATGGTTTTGGCCTTCAATTTTATGGTTATGATAGGAAGTTTTTAACTTGGTAATAGCAGATGGCCTATGGTGGGAAAAAATCAAAATTGTAAATCAGATTTGATCTGATACTTCTGGGTTTTTGGGCCATCATGTCTGCATTTACTTCTTGTTATTGCAGGTTGTTGAGGTTATTGGCATTGCCTAAATTAACCGAATCCTTTTGCAATCCTTATTCTATAAAAGGATTTCCAAGATCACTTAGAAGGGCTGGAAAATTGAGAGAGAAAGTTGTTACATATTATTTTTAGTCGGGATTGTCGCAGACTGTAACTAGGCATTAGTTTTTATAGAAATAGAAGTCTATAAAGTCTTTATCTATATTGGAGTGGTAGATATTTTAAGCAAAGTGTATACAGAACATGATTCTTCATACTTGTATAAGCATCCACATTCTTTTATCTCCATTGTGTTGATTTTCTAAGTTTTGAATTTGCTAATTCATTGGATAGAGTATCTATGTATATGTTTCTATTCCTTAGATTTGATCTAGGATCAAATTAATAGACATTGGATAGGGTATAGACTCTTAATATTTACACAAGGATATTTGTAAGTAGTGAGTGTTTTGATGGTTGTATTTATGGCTTTGAATCTTTGACAAAAGTTGGTTCCTATATACTACTTATGCATTAGGATATTGCCCAGAGGATAAGGCACTGATTAGAAGCAATTATTTTCTATACTAATATATGTCTGGTGAAGTAGGATTACATTATTTTATTTTAAAATAAATCATATTGAAATTTTACTATATTATGGTTGTTGTTGTATATCTTACATGATATTGGAGGATCAATGAATGATTGATTATCATTTAGTATTCTCTTATCATCATCTTCTTTGTAGAATCTAGAAAAGGAATTGTATTATGTTGTGTGTATAGATGGATTAGGTATACCCGCCTTGGTCTTGCAGAACTAGAAGTGTGAGGGTCATCTTATCCCTATAGTTTCTCCAATAACCTTAAGATTTACCTTATATTTACAACTAACCATTCTTTAAAATCAGTCTATGGTATTGGTGGCTCTCAGAGCATAAACTCCTAACATTTTCAAGAACCAACAAAATCCACCTTCAAGACTCTCTATCCAAAGATCTGAAACATTTACAATAATTATTTTTGCACTGACTTCTAGAACTATCCTCTACCAAGACAGTCCCTTCCTTGTGCCTCAATGCATGACCTCTACTCTACATCAGTAGTCCTTGAACCTCACAAGCTCATATATCTTCCACACACATACAATCATAAGGAAATACTTATATACTAGTTACATTCATAATTCCTAGGTCGGCCAATTATAGGACCTCTTTCATAAAACATTATATAGACCCCTGTGAAGAGACATACAACATGCTTAACAATATTAAAACCATTATAAATTATGAAATAGTCAGCCACAATACTAATCCATGCATAATCATTCAAGATCATGCTACCACTTTTGTGTCGGCTTCCAAATAGATCTTCATTGAGGTACACACCATAGATGATGTCACCAATCACACTAGTACACCGCAATCACATAGTAGACTTTCCCACATGTTTTTTGATGTTCCCCAATATTGCATTCTTTTATTCATCTTCACAGTGAATTTATACTTTAACCACTAAGACCAACTATTTGAGTTTCACAGTCACTGGCCATGTAACTAGTTTTTTGCCAATTCATTCCCTAAACCTATAAGGGTTTTTCACCAATATATCTCCCCCTTTGACATCAATGGAAAATGGTTCCTTTACAAACATCCTTTTATGCCTTCTTATCTAGGTGCATCTTTTTCAAATCTTAAAGACCTTCAACTAATAGGTCCAAAATCACCTTGATCTAATAAGTTATGCTCATACCATTACTCCTCCTAAGGAGTAAAACCTTTGCATTAAGTGTCTGAACCCACAATAGTGGGTTACACTTTTTTACCTGAATGAACATTGAACTCTACATTTTGAAAAATACTTTCAGATTTGGATGCAAATTTTCATTAAACCACTTGAGATCGGAAGATGAATTAAATTAGAGTCTTTTAGGATTTTCTATCTAGATTCTAAATATATATATATATTTTAAAATTTATTTGAATGGTTTTTTCTTTCTCCCATGAAATCTGGTGTGTTTCTAAAAATGTCATTTTCAAAGAGTTAGATTATTTTCATAGAGCATAAATTTTTCTCTAAAATAGATATCAATGTGATTATTTTGAATTTAGTTTTGTAAAATCCATACAGAGGGCATGCAACTAGTTTGACAACATCATCATGATTATTGCATATTTTATTAACGTTTGAAGTTGACTAAACCGTAATTTGGACATACCTTGAATAAATAGCTTATAACTTATCGTGTATTTGTCCAATTTCATTTTTATTTTTTTTGATAGAAAGATAAATTCAATACCTAGGGCATAGATATTTTTTAGAATTTTTTTTGTATCATTTACTATTTTTCCATAAGCATCAAACATAGAGATAGACATACGGTGAAATATCTATGTTTAGCAAAACTAAAAATACAAAGTCATAATAAACGTAATATATATTAACATTATAATTATTGGAAAGATTTTTATCAGTAGTACCCTACTACATAGATAGGTTTGTCAAATGGATTCATTTGATCTACCAAAAGACAAAGTTGAACTAATTTTTTGTCAGCATTTTAATAGGTGTGAAGGAGACTCCATTGTAGGTATGAATGAGGAGTATAGATGTTATATCAATTTTTTTTTTTATCTAAGAGGCTTTGAGTTATCCATTTGCAATTAATTCCTTCAAATGAAACCTCTCAAGGCTTAAATCATCATATTTTTTAAAAAATGTGTTATTTCAGCAAAAAAACAACATGTCTAAAAAGTCTAACCCATTATTTTGGGGTCACCCAAGTCCACAAATGATATAGCTATGATTTATAATGGACTTGTTCACTACTCCATCTCCTTAATTACCTCTAGGTTGGGCTCTAACCCCAATCTTACCTCTAAGATATTTAAAGGTATCTTTGTTTAGTGGTTTGGTGAAGATATTTGCAATCTTCTCCTTTATGCTTACATATTCAAGCTTCACCTCTTTCTCTTTCACCTTATCACTTAGAAAATAATACTTAATTGAGATATGTTTCATTTTTTAGTGCATCACCGAATTTTTTGACATATTCACTATACTTGTGTTATCACAATGTATGATAACTATTTTTCCAAGGTTCACACCAATGTCCTTCAACGTATGTTTCATCCAAACAATTTGTGTGTAACTAATTAAAGAAATGACATACTTTGAATCAACTGTTGACTAAGCTATACAGTCTTTCTTTTTTCTTAACCAAGAAACTAACCTCTTCCCTCCAAAAAAGGCTCCTCCACTTGTGCTCTTCTTGTCATCTACATTGCCTGTCCAATCTACATCAGTTTATGATTTTAATGTGAAGTATTTTTACCTATCATACCATAGTCCAAAATAAATTATTCTCTTTAGGAATCTGACTATCCTTTTGATTGCAACAAGATTTGTTTCTTTTGGATCTAGCTGAAATCTAGAAACAATTCTAAATTCACTTACTATATTAGGTCTAGTATGTCTTAGATATTGAAGACCTTCTATCATAGATCTATATTTTGTTTGAGGTGCACCATTTGTCGCATATGAAGTAGACAATTTATTTCCTATTACCATGGAAGTTCCAACTAGTTTTCTATCATCCATGCAAAACTTCTTTTGAAGCTCCTTATGATACCTGGTCTGAGATATGAAAATCCCATTCTTGCTCTAATTTATTTGTAGTCCTAGGAATAAATTTATCTCCCCTATCATAGAAATATCAAATTTATTATTTCGATAAAAGAACAAAGTTGTGTTATGTTTTAGGCTAACTTATCAACACAACTGAATTTGAGTATTTCTAACTAAAAAATAATTTTTTTTCAAACATATAGTCTAACTAGATTCATTAGATAAGTGCTTCAACTTTTCTAAAAACTTTCTACTCATAGTATCATTACCTCCAAAGATAATGTCATCAACAAAGACTTCTACTATCAAAATTTCTTCATCATTGCATCTCAAGTATAAATTTTTATCTACATTACCTCTTTTGAAACAAGGATGTAATAAATACTTGTCCAATCTAGCATACCAAGCTAAAGGTGCTTGTTTGAGACCATATAGTACCTTATTCAATCTACAAACCATGTTTTCATTACCTGATAAGGGAAAACCATGAAGTTTCTCAATGTAAACCTCTTATTCTAAGTCACCATTAAGAAATGTTGACTTGACTTCCATCTTATAAACCTTGAAATCCTTATATGTAGCATAGGATAAGAGTAACCTAACTACTTCTTGTTACAAGTAGTTGTTTTTGTTGCACTAAAAGATCAATTTGTTAATGCCCGATAAAACTACTCGACTTATAGAAGACACAAGAGGCAATTAAGCCATGTCATGAATCCCTAGGGGAGTACTGACCATTTTTCTAAGAATCTCCCCCTCAGCATTACCCGAGGGGATTTGAACCTATGACCAAGCTTTGATACCACTTTTTACAAGTATTGGTTGTCATTGCACCAAAAAATTGACCCATTAATGCTTGATACAACCACTAGACTTATAGAAGACACATGAGTCAGTTAAGTCATGTTGCAAAACCATAGGGGAGCACTCACCATTTTTACAACACTTCCAACCTCGTAGCTGGTGGAAAATTTTCCTCAAAGTCAATTCCTTCTTGTTGTGAATATCCCTTGCATACCAATCTGGGTTTGTTTCTGGTCACAATACCATCTTCATTCATCTTATTTCCAAACACCCTACTTTTTATGCCAAAAATATTCTTTTCTTTAGGTCTAGGAACCAATTCCCAAGTGTTGTTCTTTTTTATCTGATATATTTCTTATTTCATTTCTTTGATCCATGATTCATCTCTACATGCTTCATTAGTCATCTTTGGTTCAACCTAAAAAATCAAACAAATTGCATGCCTAGTTTGTGACCTTGTTCTAGTGCCTTTATTATTGTCTCCAATGATCTGGTTCTATGGATGATTCCTTTTCACCTATTTGGTGTCCTAGACACCTCTGTCCTCTCATCTAGATTCATATCTATGATCAAAATTTATTGTGACTGGTCCTGATTTGTTTCCTATCCTTGTTCTTCATTCTGACCTTGATTTTGACTCTGATTATTTTGATTTAGTCTTTCTTCCCACTCTAGACCATGAGAATTAAATTCACAAGCTCTTTCCTATACTTGAAAATTTTCATCAATCGTAACATTTATACTTTCAATCATCTTTCTAGTACCTATATTATAACATCTATAAGCCTTAATATTTGTAGAATACCCAATGAATCTTCCCTCATCACTTATTTCATCAAATTCCCCTATGCTATCATCCCTTCTAATGTAGCACTTGGTACCAAAAATTATGAAATACTTAACAGTAATAGTATGATCAAACCATAGCTCATAAGGTGTCTTACCAGTACCATCTCTGACTTGAACTCTATTAATTGTATATAATGTGGTGTTAACCATCTCTCTCTCTAATGCATGTGTACAACTCTTCCCTTAATCAACATAGTCCTCGCAACATCAAGAACTAATATGTTTCTTCTCTCAGCCACACCATTCTGCTCTGGTGTTCTAGGTGTAGATATATGTTTCAATATTTCATGTTCTTCAGAGAAGCTACTAAATTCACCATATATGAGTTCACCACCTTTGTCTGATCTCAAAAATTTGATCTTTAACCCTATCTTTGTCTCCATGTTTGCCTCAAAAACCATGAATATTTTAAAAGTTTCTGACTTCTCTCTAAGAAATCCTACCCACATCATTTTAGAATAATCATCAGTAAATAGAATGAAATACATATAAAAAAAAGTATCACTTTTTATGAGTAGGTCCACATAGATATGTATGGATCAGATCTAACTTGTTTCTCACTGAAAAATATTTTCTATGAAAGCTACTTCTTTTCTTCTTTCCCATGATACACTCTCTCCATGTTGTGTTAGCTGGCTTCACAATCTTAGGTAGATCTCTAGAAGCATTAGTGATGCTTTCCTTTACAATATTATCAAAGTTCATATGACAAAACCTTTCATGCCATAACCAAATGTCATCAAATTTAGAAATAAAATAAATTACTTTAGTAGAGTTCAACTGAAAGACATTATCTTTTGTCTTTGTACCAGATGCAATCATATATCCTCTAGCTCTTCTAATTGTACAATGTCCATTATTGAATTATAGATGATAACCCTTGTCTACCAATTGACTAACACTCAATAGATTATGTCTCAATCCATCAAGAAACAAAATATCACCAGTGTTAGTTTTACCATCCAAAGTAATAGATCCCATTCCAATGATTGTCCTAAGAGTATTATCACCAAGCCTGGTAACACCACCACCATACTTTCTTAACTCAACAAATTTTTCTTCATCACCAGTCATGTGTTGTGAGCACCCACTATTTATTATCTAATCATATTTCTTTTCAACTTGAGATACTGGTCAATTCTTTTTCTTCATGGATAGGTTCTTTCTCTTTGATTTCCACAAAACCAAGTATATTATTTATATCTCCATCATCATCAGATGCACCATCACAAACATAGTAGCACTCCTCATCTTTCATATATTTACCATACTATAGTTTTTGTTTAGGAACTCTAGTTGGACATCTAGAATAAAAATGACGAAGATTATTACAATTAAAGAACTTTAAAGTTAGTTTTCCTGCAAACTTACCTTGACCTTTCCTTTCCATTCTTCTAATCATGGCTAGGATCTTTTTATCCACATTATTTTCTAGCTCTTCAATGTGTTCCTGTTACTCAACATGTTCTCCCATTTCTTCATTGTATTCACTTGCTCTATTGGAACCTGCAAGACTTGTTCCTTGTTTTCTGTCTTTATGCACTATTGCCTTGAATGTTGTTTCAACTTTTTGTAAAGCCTCCTAAAGTTTTACGGTCTCAAATATTGTTATCTTGGACAACAACATTTATCTTGTGAAATTATTAGTCAATGGATTGATCTCTTTTATGGCATGTACTTTAGTTTTGTATGTTGGTGTCAAAGATCTTCAAATATTTGAAATGAATTCATCCTCAGTGAAAGTTCCTCCATTGCTCTTGATCCCAGTCACACATTTTGTAACCCTTTGAACAAACATCCTTACTATTTTATCTCCTTTCATCTAAAGTATCTTCATCCTTTCTCTCCAATTCTGAAGTTTGTCTCTAGTGTATATAAATCCTTCATACAAAGTTGTCAATCTTTTCCATATATGATGTGCTTTGTCTACATCTCTGATCTCATAGAATTCACCTTTTGATGATGCACTTATCATTGATTCTCTGGCTACCATGTTGTACTGAAATGCATTCTTTTCATCATTAGTTGTAGTAAGATCTTTCAACTCATCTTAAGTTTTGAGTACTACATTTTTCTTAGTCACTAACCAATAATCCAAGCCCGAACATAACAAATGAGTCTTCATCTTGTCTTTCCACACATCAAAATTCTCTGCATCAAACATCAGACTTTCTTTCTTGAAGAAATACATCTTGGATCTTTTCCTTAAGCGGTCAAGCTTTCTCTCTGAGGACCAATAACTCTTCTACCAATTGTTAGAATTACAATGTCCCAATCAAGTAAGAGGGGGGATGAATCAGTTGATAAAAACTTATTAAACCTAATTCCAAATAGAATCATTATGCACAATGCAAAACAACTATAACACATGAGAACATAATAACACCAATATTTGTTTTTGAGGAAAACCCTATTAAGCAATAAACCTCAGTGGGGATGATACCCAAAATTAGTAAGTATGAGTATAATAACTTGGAAAGGAGTTCTAGCCCTGTTAGGAGTTGATTAAGTGCAAAAGTATAGTCCTTGTTAGATGAAAGATCTTGTTAGGATTCACAACCATGTTAAAGGTTTTTACAAATGTCTCACAGCCAGATCACTTGACCAAAGGAAGGTTAAATCCACCTTCAAGACTCGCAACCATGTTAGAGGTTTGTACAAATGTTTCACAGCTAGGTCACTTGACCAAAGGATGGTTAAATCCACCTTCAGGACTCAGTGTACAAAGATCTGAAAGATTTACAATAATATATTTTGAACTAACTTCTAGAACAACCTTTGCTAAGACAGTCCCTTCCTTGTTCCTTAATGCACAAACTATTCTCTACATTAGTAGTCCTTGTATATTGCAAGCTTGTACATCATCCACACATATACAATCATAAGGAAAGACTTCCTTATATAGAAATTAGAGTCATAATTCCTGGGTCAGCCAATTATAGGACCTCTCCTGTAAAACATTACATAGACACATGTGAAGATAAACACAACATCCTTAAGAATATTACATCAATTATAAGTCATGAGATAGTCAGCCATAACACTAATCCATGCGTAATTATTCAAGAGCATGCTACCACTCATGGGTTAGCTTCCAAATAGATCTTTGTTGATGTACATGGCACAAATGATGTCACCAATAACACTTTTACTCTATGATCAAACATGATGAACTAAAACTGATTGAATACCTGAATGACTTGAAGATCAGTGATTAGAGATCACCGAGTTACTGAAATGATATGTAAAATAATTAAATCAGTCATTATGTTGTCATTGATGTCAACTAGTTTTGATAGTACTTATCATGTTAGTTACAAACATCTAAACATCTGTAAAAAGAGAGAAAAGATGAAGAACTAATATATCTACATGGAGAAAGATGGATATGACAGATGAGGATAAGGAATACTTTGGGTAACTTATTGATGAGTCTATGATCTCATATTGTTGACTTAATTATGTTGCATTAATCTATTATAGAGAAGGAAGAAAAATTGTACAAGGCAATGTGATCGGTAAATGAAGTACTTCAGTATACACCGAGCGATAGTATTAACCGATCTTGTATTCACCGATGCATTTCTTTGTTAACTGAGTATGGATGAAATTATTAAATTCTTTGTTTAGCCGACAGAAAATGATGAGATGGAAATTGTTATGATTTTGAGATTGAGGATAAAGTTTGTTATGAGATCCATGACTAAAAAATTTCAGAGAAGATCTAAAGGATGGAATTGAAAAGTGTTATTGGGACAACTACCGAGGAAGGTTTAAGAGGAAAAATCAATGAAGAAGGATAAGCGGAAAAATTTGATGGTTGATATGAAAATAGTTTATCTGTCTATTTAAGAGATCTGAGTTTCATTGTTGAAACTATGATGGAAGAAAGAAGGCTGTAGAAATTTCACGCGAATACATTTTCATGCATGCCTAATCAGATTGGTTGAAGGAGAACCGAACTGCAGAACAGTACCAAGCGTTAGAGAGCTATTGCTGAGTTAAAGTAAGTTGAGGAAGTGAATTGAAATATTGATCAGAGGATTTGTATGGGCTTAGGATAGATCTGAACATCTGCAAATTGAGTTGTATTGTAATCAGATCAACTACTATTTCACTTTAACCATTGATACAGAAAGTCTCCTAACTGAGTGGACTTAACCATCTTATGTTATGCCCCTATGTCATTCAAGGAATGTACATTATGAAAGTTAACTATTAGTCTTAAATCCTATAACAAGGTCACACCTAATAGTGTGTTTGTAACCTTTAATAGGGTTGGCTCTTCACCAATCTCACTTTAGAAGAGTGAAAATTATTTTGGGTTACTGGTCTTAGGTGATTTTTCCCTTAGCAGGGTTTCCATATTAAATCATTGTGTTAGGTGTTTATGTGATGATTTCTTTATTGTCATACTTTACATACTACATATTTGATTTGGTCGGTAATCATAGTGAGTTAATTAACTGGTAATCAGTAAAAGGTACATATAGTTTAATAGTTTATGTTACCGAGCTGTATAATTGATTGGAATTATTTTGAGTGTTACATCTTTGTATTTGGGACTGTAGGATACCCGATCTAACTGATTTAGACCCCCTCTCAGTTATTGTAACAATTGGTATCAGAGCATTGGTTGCTTGGAACAGAGTTTTAAGGACTTTAGTAGAAAGATTACAAGATGTATAAGACGGATGTGTCAAATTTGAATAAGGATAATTTTACTATATGTAAAAGCCGGATGAGACTTCACATATCTGGAATTGGTAATTCTGCTATAACCTTACTAGACAATGGATACATAGAATGACCGACTGGACCTTTAATTCTTGATCAATTGAGAGACTGACATGAACATAGCATTACAATGATAGAGATTGTTGCTACTCTATCTGATGCTGAATTTGAGGATGTCAAGACTTGCACTACTGAAAAGAAAATGTGGGATAAACTTGCTCAAGTCTATGGTGGTGATGCAAATGTGAAGAGAGTCAGAGCTGAAAGCTTGAGAGGTAGATTTGGTGATATGAAAATGAAGGAAGGAGAAAAAATTACTCAATATACAAACTGAATCAAAGAGGTAGTCAATGCTATCCGAGGATCTGGTGGTGTCATTGATGAAGATACAATGGTAAGTAAGATTCTAAGAACCTTGTTGCCTGCATATGCAATCATTATATCTGCTATACATGAAATGAGGTCTGCACCTGGTAGTACTCTTACTCTTGATAGTCTGATTGGTAAGTTAACAACCTTTGAGTTGAACAATTTTGATAATAGTGTTGTACTGTCTATTGAGTTTGTTTTTATGTCTTCTCTAAAGATCGATAAATCTAGCAGTAAACATAATATAAAGAATGACAACGATAATAATACTAATGATGAGCTTGATGAACTTGAAGCTCTTATGGCCTGAAGAATGCCTAAAGGTAAAGGTAGATATAAGGGAAAGTTACCTTTAGCTTGTTTTAATTGTAAAAAAGTTGGCCATATTGCTGCTAGATGTCCCAACAAGAAAGGGGAAGATAAAGACCAAGACCAATCTAGTGATGGAAGCTATGGAAGAAGAAACAATAGAGGTTACCAACACTACAATAGAAATAACCGAGATCACAAAGATAAGGGAAAAAGGTATGTTATTTGGTTGAAGATGAGGACACCGACACAGACACAGATGATGATGTTGAGGTAGTGTTTGTTGCAATGAAAGATGATTCTGAAGAGGAGGAAAGGTATGTAGAAACAACACTCATTTCTAAAGTTAGTAAAAATGATACTTGGATAGTTGATAGTGGCTATACACATCACATGATTGGTGATGAAGATAAGTTTGATCATCTTGAGCATTATAATGGAGGATTAGTAAAAATGGGTAATGATACACCTTGCATGGTTAAAGGAAAAGGATCTTTATTGATAAATGATAAAATCAGATGTGATAATGCCTATTGGGTAAAAGGACTGAATTACAATTTTCTAAGTGTAGCACATCTTAACAACTTAGGTCACTGAGTGGCATTTGAAAGAAAGAAGGTGAGAATATATGATGTCAGTGGAAAGCTTGTCGAAATAGGAGGACAATCAAAAGGTAACTTATTTTATCTTGACAATACTAAGACTTCTTGTTTACTAGTGAAAAATGAAGATACATGGTTGTGGCATAAAAAGGTTATGTCCTGTAAATTTTGATAACATGATTAAGATCAGTAGAAAGAGAAGAGTTAGAGGACTACCTAGCTTAACTAAACCTAATCATGTTATGTGTCATTAATGTCAAAAAGGGAAGATGACAAAATCTAGTTTTAAAAGTAAAGACTATTCAACAAAAAGAATCTTAGAGTTAGTTCACACTAACCTATGTGGTCCCATGAGAACTCAAAGCTATTATGGTGATAGATACTTTATTCTATTTGTTGATGATTACACTAGATTGATGAGTGTCATGTTTTTAAAAGAGAAATCTAAGGCATTTAAGATGTTTCAATGGTACAAGACTAAAGTAGAAAAAGAAACTAAAAAAGAACTAAAATGCTTGAGGTTTGATAGAGGTGGTGAGTTTATTTTTGATGAATTCACTAACTATTGTAATGAGCACGTTATCAAAAGATAGGTTTCTGCACCTAGAACACCACAACAAAATGAGATTGCTAAAAGGAGAAACATATCTATTGTTGATTGTGCAAGAACACTGATGATAGAGAAAAATGTTGCACAGATGTATTGGAGAGAAGCAGTTAGCATAGTTGTATATGTACTCAACTGAGTTCAACTAAAGAAAGACACAAACAAGACACCCTACGAGTTATGGTTTGGATACACACCAAGTGTAAGTTACTTCAAAATTTTTGGTAGCAAATGTTTTATTCTGAAAGATGATAGGAATGGGAAATTTGACTCTAAAGGTGATGAGGGAATTTTTCTTGGATATTCTACTAAAAGTAAAGCTTACAAGTGTCTGAATAAGGTTACTAATAAGATGATTGAAAGTGCTAATGTCAGAGTTGATGAATTTGTTGATAAAAATGATGAAGAAAGAACTAAGGAGCTGGAAGACTATGGTAGATTTACTTATGTTGAACATCTAGAGTACCTACTGAAGCCACAGGCTAAGTCAACCGAGCATTAGGAAAACAACACCGAGGAACAAAAAAGGGAAACCGAGGATCAGGAATAAGCTGCCAAGCAGGGAAATGAACCTAAATAGAATGAAGAACAAAGAAGAGATCAAGTGCTAGCAAGATTTGTCAGAAGACATCATCCTGAGAACCAAATCATTGGATATAAGAAAGCTGGCATGCTGACAAGAAGTAAGTTAAGACAAAATGTATGCTTATTTTGTGAGTTTGAACCGAAGAATGTTAAGGTTGCACTTGAGAATGATGAATGGATCAATGCAATGAATGAAAAGATTGAAAAAATTGAGAAAAATAAGACATGGACTTTAGTACCTAGGCTAAAAGATAAAAATGTTATTGGTATTAAATAGATTTTTAGAAATAAGCTGAATGAAAATGGAGAGGTTACAAGGAACAAAGCTAGACTTGTTTGCAAGGGATATGCACAACAAGAAGGTATTGATTATGGTGAAACTTTTGCACCTATTGCTAGACTAGAAAGATTCTACATGTTACTTGCATATGTTTCACATAAGAAATTTAAGGTCTATCAAATGGATGTTAAGTCAGCTTTTCTGAATGGAATATTAGAGGAGGAGGTCTACATAGAACAACCTAAAGGGTTTGTTGATCCAAATCAGAAATACATGGTATGTAGACTGCAAAAATCTTTATATGGATTAAAGCAAGCACCGAGAGCATGGTATGAAAGGTTACATACTTATCTTTTAAGTATTGGTTTTGTAAGAACTAGAGAAAACAATAATTTGTACATGAAAGGAGGATCTGATGATACTATTTTGATTGCTGAAATATTTGTGGATGATATCATTTTTGGAGGCCAAGATCATATTTGTAAATCATTTGTTGATGAGATGAGAAAGGAATTTGAAATGTCAATGTTTGGAGAGATTAAATTCTTTCTAAGCTTGCAGGTTATTCAGAAAAATGATGGAATTTTCATTACACAATCAAAGTACATTAAGGAAGTATTGAGAACATTTGGCATGGTAGATGCTAAACCAATAGGAACACCGATGGTTACAAGCTGAAAATTAAAAAAAGATGATGAATCTACAGAGGTAAATCAGACATTGTATCGATCTATGATTGGTAAACTAATGTATGTAGTACATAGTAGGCTTGATATTGCACATGCAGTAGGGATTGTGGCTAGATTTTCTACCAATCCAAAGGATTCACATATGGTTGCAGTGAAAATAATCTTGAGATACCTGAAGAAAACAAAGGATTATGGTTTATGGTATCCTAATAAAGTCAAATTTGAACTAAGATTTTACACCGACACAGATTGGGCTAGAAATATAGATGATAGAAAGAACATAACTAGTGGAGCATTTTTCTTTGGTGAAAGATTTGTAACTTGGACAAGTAAGAAAAAACCTTGTATTTATCAGTCCACTACTAAAGTAGAATATGTTGTTGCGGCTACAAACTATTCAAACATTTCTTATATCAAACAAGTGTTGGAAGAGATGAATGAGGTACTCATTGAGTTGGTGATTATATATTGTGACAACACTAGTGCTATAAATATTTGTAAAAATCCTATAATGCATTCAAAGACAAAGCATATATCAATTAAGTATCACTACTTAAGAGAACAAGTACAAGAGAAGAAAGTCAAACTAGAATATGTTACATCAAAGGAGCAATGTTCTAATATTTTTACCAAGCCTCTATCAAAGGACACTTTTGAATACTTGAGGACTAGACTTGGGGTCTGTCCCCTATCTATAGGTCACTAATGTGATCTAGAGGTTGCATCAACCTATTCTTATCAGAAGATCATTCATGTTGATGCAACATAGCTCACACTTTGGATTCTTTCTAAGGTTGTGAAAGATTTGAGGAGCTAGAAAAAAGAATTTGCATATCAGTAAACAAAGATACATTGTCTGCACCAAACAATAGAGAGTTACTTGGCTATTGCAGAGCTGTATGTTTTATGTTTTTCTTTGGCATTGTTGTCAAAGGGAGAGATAAACAGTAGGAGAGATACATAGAGAGATCAATCGCATATCTATCTAAGGGAGAGATAATCTGAGAAAGTCAGGGAGACATTTGAATATCTATCGCTAAGAATAGAAGGAATCTAAGAGCTTAAAAGATCAAATCTACAGAGGAGAGTCTGTACTTGTAATGCCATTATGTAATGTAGTGATTAAATTTATTAAAAATCAAGCTAGGAAGAGCTTACCGAGCTACAACATTTACTT
Organism: Chamaecyparis obtusa; assembly: GCA_027943335.1. Taxonomy (NCBI): domain Eukaryota; kingdom Viridiplantae; phylum Streptophyta; class Pinopsida; order Cupressales; family Cupressaceae; genus Chamaecyparis; species Chamaecyparis obtusa. The sequence goes on along the minus strand of BSBK01010568.1, from coordinate 35,829 downwards.
ACACAGTTGTAGAATACATGTTTGGTATGTGTATGGCATATTTTCATATTGCTTGTGTTGCCATCAATGCCAAAGGGAGAAATTGATTAACTACAACTGATTGAATAACTGTATGACTTGAAGATCAGTGATTAGAGATCATCAAGTTACTGAAATGATATGTAAGATAATTAAATCAGTCAATATGTTGTCATTGATGTCAACTAGTTTTGATAGTACTTATCATGTTAGTTAAAAACATCTAAACATCTATAAAAAGAGAGAAAAGATGAAGAACTAAGATATCTACATGGAGAAAGATGGATATGATAGATGAGGATAAGGAATACTTTAGGTAACTTATTGATGAGTCCATGATCTCATATTGTTGACTTGATTATGTTGCATTAATCTATTATGGAGAAGGAAGTAAAATTGTACAAGGAAATGTGGTTGATAAATAAAGCACTTTAGTATATACCGAGCCAATGTAGTATATACTGAGTGATAGTATTAACCAAGCTTGTATTCGCCGATGCATTTCTTTGTTAACTGAGTATGGATGAAAGTATTAAATGTTTATTTTAGCCGACAGAAAATGATGAGCTGGAAATTGTTATGATTTTGAGATTGAGGATAAAGTTTGTTATGAGTTCCACGACTGAAAATGTTTAGAGAAGATCTAATTGATGGAATTTAAATGTGTTATTGACACAACTACCGAGGAAGGTTTAAGAGGAAAAATCAACAAAGAAGGATAAGCGGAAAAATTTGATGGTTGATATGAAAATGTTTTATTTGTCTATTTAAGAGATATGAGTTTCATTGCTGAAACTATGTAGGAAGAAAGAAGACTACAGAGATTTCATGTGAATACATTTTCATGCATGTCTGATCAAACTGGTTGAAGAAGAACCAAACTGTAGAAGAGTACCGAGCATGAGAGAGCTATTACTGAGTGAAAGTAAGTTGAGGAAGTGAATTGAAATATTGATCAGAGGATTTGTATGGGCTTAGAATATATCTGAACATCTGCAAATTGAGTTGTATTGTAAATAGATCAACTACTATTTTAGTTTAACCATTGATACAGAAAATATCCTAACTAAGTGGACTTAACTGTCTTATGTTATGCCCCTATGTCATTCAAGGAATGTACATTGTTATCTTATTGACCCCATAGTGAATGTTAGTCGAAAGTTTACTATTAGTCTTAAATACTCTAACAAGGTCACACCTAACAGTGTGTTTGTAACCTTTAACAGGGTTGGCTCTTCACTGAGGTCACTTTAGAAGAGTGAAAATTATTTTGGGTTAATGATCCCAGGTGGTTTTTCCCTTAGTAGGGTTTCCACATTAAATCATTGTGTTATGTGTTTATGTGATGATTGTTTTATTGCCATACTTTACATACTGCATATTTGATTTGGTCAGTAATCATGGTGAGTTAATTAATTGGTAATTGGTAAAAGGCATAGACAGTTTAATAGTTTATGTTACCAAGCTACATAATTGATTGGAATTTTTTTGAGTGTTACATATTTGTATTTGGGACTATAGGATAACTGATCTAACTGATTCACCCCCCCTCTCAATTATTCTAACAACACAATAGACTTTCTCACATGTATTTTTACATTCCCCCTTCTAGCAAGCCTTAATTCATCTTTGCATGAAAGTTATACTGCAACTACTTAGACCAACTCTATGAGTTTCCCAGTCACTAGCCATGTAACTAGTTTTAGCCAATTCATTCATAACCTGAGAAAATAAGCATAGAAACATATGTGAACATGACCTCAACTAGTAAACATGTTAAGCTACACAAATATCAGCTCCCAGGAGCTAAGTCATCGTATATTGATCCTACAATTCTTTGAAACCTATTTATCTAGTCTGTCTGCAGGTCCTTGACTCTGTTACTATAACATATGTAGAGATCAATGACAAAATAATAAATGCCAACAACATAGGTTGAAATAATTCCAACACAAAGTTGAAAATAACATAAAATGAAATTGTCATGAACCCAAGAACTCTAAGAGATGGAAGGAAGAGAAGGAGGTTTGGGAAAAGCTACGAAAAGGAGGGCTTAATCCTTTCATGGAAAATTTTTTATGGTTATGATGAAGGGGTTACCAAGAGTTTTGTTGACAACTAGAAGGATGACACTTTTAGTATTAGGGGGATGGATGTCAAGATTACTGAGGATCTCATTGTTAAGGTTTTGGGCCTTAGCTTGAAAGGGATGAAATTTTATAGGGACAAGAAGGTCTCCTACAATGCTATTCACCATTTCCCTAAGGATGAAGAGGAAGCTAATAATTTGGTCAAGGATACTGGGGGTTGCTATGATGTCTTGATCTTCAAGGAGATCTTGGCCAAGGTGATGGTGGCTATTATGGAATACATAACCCTTGATGAGAGGTATAAACGGGCCCATTCTTATCACTTTGTCCTTCTCTATCACTTTAGGCATAAGGTTAGGATTTATTTTCCCTATTATCTTCTTACTTCTCTTCGACAAAGCATTTTTTATCATAAAAGAAAGGAGAATAAGATGATTCTTCATGAAGGGCTTATCTTACTCATTATTGAGCATGTTAAGAAGATTGTGGCTCTCAGTGCTTCTCCTCCCCAGTTTTTTGAGTGGAGGGTCTATCATTAACATGGTCAAAAGAAGTAGGGAGGAAGTGGTTAAGGAGGGCTCAACTTCTAAAAAAATGAAATTTGAAAAGAAAAGTGATATGGAGACTAAGTCAGAGGGGGCTAGTGTTGGGGATTTTTGGGATTTTAAAGAGAATTCTCTGTCAAAACCTAAGAATGATAGCAAGGACTCCTAGTCTACTATTGGTAGTGATACAAAAGCGGAGGGAATTAAAAACATTGAGATTGTTTTGGATATAGGTGATCAGAATGATCCTAGGGGTCAGAAGGTCCCTATCCTGGTGGATTATGCCAGCTCGGTGGACCATGATGTCCCCATTTCTCCGAATAATGAAGCAGACACTAAGGAGTTGTCTGATAAAAATAAAAATGATGTGAGAGGTAAGGAGACCCCTCTGGACAAGGATATTTCATCCTCTTCCAGAACTATCCCTTTCCTAAAGGTCATTGATTTACAGGAGAGGAATGTTCAGCTCCTCAAGAAGATTTAGAGGACAAAATTTAGCCTCCTTTTGGGGTTTTGGAAATGTCCAAAGTGATGTCCATGTATTCCTTCAGACTCGTTAAATGGTTTTTTCATGAGATCAAAACCCTAAATCTCAACCTCAGGTCCCTCTCCATTAAAGTGGAAAATATTCAAGATAGGTTGTATTCTGGATCTGATGGGATGATGAAAATTGGAGAGAATAGGGATGATGCAAAGATGGGCTTGCTATAGGATAAGGTTGATAGGATGGAGGCCACTCTCAAGAAGATCCTGATGGATACCAACCAGTTTATGGGGACTTCAGTTGACTGTATAAATAACATCAATCATGAGTTAAATGCTTAGTCCCCTATTAAAATTGATGATAAAAATGACGATGAGGATCTGTCCGGCCCTAGAAAGCGCACCTGATTGTCAAAGAAGAAGAAGATCCAAGAGACAATTATGGAGCTCTTGGACCTCAATGGAGCCATCACTAAAATGTCCAAGGCTAAAAAATATATGGAGGCAACTCTGTTGGAGTATGCCTAGTTCTTTTATTTTCTATTTTATGTTTTGTGTGTTTCTTTGTTGCTAGGTGTTGGTTTTTGTTTATTGGTTGTAGGCTAGATTTTTGTTATTGGTTCGGGTCTATAGGTGGGCTGGTTGTTTGTGCCTTGTCTCTTTTTGGTGGTTTTAATGTTATATCCTTTGTAACTATCTTGTAAGGGGTTTTGGGCCCCAATTTAAAACCTATTTTTACTAGTATTAAAAAACATAAAATGAAATCTATACAGTTAATATTGAAAACAACAAGCTTTGTTTTCATAGTAAATTCAAAAGTTTCTTTCTTTTACATTAATAAATACTCAAAGAATAACCCTTTCAATTTCTCTTAAGGTAAAAAAGAATATTCTTAAAATATTTAAACCCTCAAGTGATGCTTTTTCTTTTAATATTAAGAGGTAACATAAATCATAAACATAAACACAATCTGAAACCAAACCAATATAACTTTTTTTCTTTTATAAAATATAAATATTCTCTAATAATCAACATAATTGTTTTTGAACATAATGATTCCCTAAATCCCTTCTTCTTATAAAAATAAAACCAACCCTTAACCAAAATTTTACAAATAAAAAGAATGTACAAATACATCTTATTCCCTTACAAAGATAATACAAGATTTTCTTTTGTTACAAACAAAATAAGAAAATGACTCCACTTTTTGCAAGATTTATTTCTTCTGCCAAAGTTTTTGTCTCTTTTCCTCCAATGTAACAAGCCTACAAATGACATAAAAAATTTCTTCTTTTACCATTGAGGCTCACCTCCCATCTTATGCCTTTACAAGTCCTCCTCAGATCTAGGAGAATGAAAAAACCAACCAAGAACATTCACACCAAAAAAAAACTTACAAACAATATTTACAAAAAAAAACACAAGACTCTCAACCCAAAGGATATCAAAATGATCCAAATGTATGGGTTAAGGTGGACTAAAGTCTTAGGATGATAATCCCATGAAGACAAAACAATACAAAGCCTTCACAAGACAACAATGTCACCACCTTCCTTTCCATTTCAAACCCTAAAATCCCTTATAACCCCCAAATAGAAACATGCCAAAAACACCCCTTGTGACCCCCAAAAGAAAATAATGGCCAAAAAAGATCCCATAATCCTTGCCTTATCCCTCTCCTCCATGAGGAGAGACTCTGCACTCACTAAGGTGTCCTATTTCTCTTCACCCCAAGGCTACTCTACCCTCCCATGGGTGAGTTTGGCCTTGCAATCCCACAACAACCATAAACTTGAGAAAAAAAGAAACTCCATAAAATCACAACAAACAAACTTACAACACATTTCCTACACATTATATTTACATAATAACATAAACATAAGAGATGAGGCCACCAACCTTTCTCACAAGTTATGGGAAAAATGATTTGAGGAAGAGCTCCAAGTCCAAGTCCTACTCCTTTGCACAAATCTTCTATAACTCTTTAGTTGTCTCCAAAGTTGGAGAGTGGGTGAATAATTTCCATGTCTTGGGAGATCCCACTAAAAAGGCTCTACACAAATCCCAAACTCTCTTGGAAGAAGACATCAAATTCTATTGATTGGTCTTCCTGACTCCTTGCATGGTTACTAAAAATGGGCCCTAAAAAGGTAACTTTTAAAAGGGAACAACTTGCACTAAAGTGGAGGACCCTCTAACCAAGACCTTGCTGAACCAAGGGTTTATTGTTAGATTAGGTGAAATACTAATCTCCCAAGAACACCTGCATGCATAACCCTGTCACATGGAAGAAGAAAAGAACAGAAGCAAGAAAAATCTAAAAAGAATGTACAAAGGGTTCAACCATATAGGTGAACAATAAAACCCTAAAGCTATAAAGCAAAAAATAAAGCTAGGTTGCACATTATAATTAATAAATATATTAATTATAATGCACCTAAAAGATAGCTTAAGTAAATAGAGTAATAAATGACATAATTAATTAAACCAAAGTGATTTAATTAATAAGAATAAAGTATGATTACTCTAACACCCCCCCTTAAGCGTAGCTCAAGAGGGAAGCTAACCTAGCATAGCTATGAAAGTAGAAAATGGGTCCCGGCAACAAGGCCTAATCAGGTACCCAGTACAAGAAATAAACTAGATGAAGGAAACAAAGCCTCCAATCTAGGGAATGTCCCAGAGAAAGGAACAAGAAAGAGCATGAAGTATCTCTAAAACATAAAGCTGCAAAAATTGTCAGAAGTAACTGCTGGAACCCCCACTGAAATAGTGCATGATCAGGTAGAGAAGACAAAGTCTGAAGAGCTGATCAATCGAAGAGGTGACCTCCAAAATAGGAATGAACGAGTGTCTATATAGTAGATGAACCATCTCACCGAAATGCATAGGTGCCTAGCCACTGCATCCGCTTAGTACATAGGAACAAAAATTGAATACATAGATCACTCAACCAAACCAAGGAAGCAATAGAACCAACAGGTGAACCCCCCCATAATGCTGAACAAGGAGAGGGGTGACAGGAACACTGAAATGCAATCCCAGAAACATCTGCAAGAAAAAGAATCAGGAACACCAACAGTGCAACAGAAGTACAAGCACAGGATAAAGGGCGGTGTCATAGACACACATCATGGGCTAATGTCATGGAAGGTACGCTCACTTGACAAAGGTGGATGATCACAAAAGGAAAAACATCATAACCCCCCATGGCACTTTATAACTGAGTGCGAGTACAAACAAACACAAGGTGTACAAGATCCCAGATATGCAAAAGTAGGCACTTTATCTCAGTGCGTTTACAAAAAAAAGAATGCAACAGAAGAGAAGCATACAATGCTCAGAAGTCAGAAAGAAGAGTGAGCCAGAAGAACAGAAGAAGAGATCCCAGGACCTGTAGAACTCAAGTAATCCACCAGAGTGCGAAAGTGCAAAACTCAGAGGAGAGAAAACCTGGAGCAAAATCTGGATAAAAGACCCCTGCAACTGAATAACTCATAGAACCAGCTTTCCAACGATATATGGTGAGCCCAAAAAAGAGTCCGGATGAGCGAGATATAGCTCCCGGAAGGCAAAAAATAAACATCACCTTTGATAGAATAAAATACTATCAAAAAAGTAGAGCCAAAAAACCTTACCTCCATAATCGGAAAGAGCTCGGAAAGAGCTTTTTGACGATATAAAGAAGTCCAAAAAGACCTCTGTATGCTCCAGATAGAGCAAAAAAGGCCCAAGTACCATTTAAAAGCTCCAAAAAGGATTTTTAAGCCCCTGGGGCTAGAAAAAAATAGAGCCCCTAGGCGCATGGCGCGCGCAGGGGGCTAAACTCGGAGCATGGCTCTCGGTCACCCATGTGACTGCCGCAAAGGGCCGCGGGGCTTAAAACCCCGTCGGGTGGCCAGGGGGCGGAGCTGGGCGTTGGCGGAGCGGAGCGCTGGGAGGGGCCAGTGGGGCCGCGGGTGGGCGGAGCTGTGCCGGTGGGCGGCGGAGGGCGGTGGGCGGCGCTGGGGCGGAAGGCGGTGGGGCCGCAGCGGCTTTGGAGAGGGTAGCGGCTCTGTGGAGGCCGCGGGGTGGCGCCCAGGTGGCCGCTGGGTGGCGCCCGGGTGACCGCCCCTCAAAATTTTTTTAAAAATTTTTTTGACAAAAAAATCACCGTCTCGATCCGCGTGCCAAGCCGTACAGCCTGGTACCCAAAATTTTTTTGCCTCAAATTGCAAAGGTGTCCAAAATGGACAAATTTTATATGGATTCTGGGGTTTTTGGGCCTTCTGGACGCAATGGTGTTTTTGTTCAAAATACCCCCAAATTTTTTTTTTTCTTTTTTGCAGGCAAAAAAGAAACAAAAAATAACGTCCTGCAGAGAATACCAGAACTGAAATTTTTTTGAAACCCTCCTGCTTCTGAATCACTTCAACAAGACACGAACAACGAGCAGCAAGATGGCTCTGATACCATGTTAGATTAGGTGAAATACTAATCTCCCAAGAACACCTGCATGCATAACCCTGTCACATGGAAGAAGCAAAGAAAAAAAGCAAGAAAAATCTAAAAAGAATGTACAAAGGGTTCAACCATATAGGTGAACAATAAAACCCTAAAGCTATAAAGCAAAAAATAAAGCTAGGTTGCACATTATAATTAATAAATATATTAATTATAATGCACCTAAAAGATAGCTTAAGTAAATAGAGTAATAAATGACTTAATTAATTAAACCAAAGTGATTTAATTAATAAGCATAAAGTATGATTACTCTAACATTTATTTTCGTCCATCTTGGAAAACCAACTTTTGAAAGGGCTCCCAAGTCAACTACGAGTTGTCCTAGGGTTAGAAATGACCCTTACACATAGATATATCATGTGGGCTTGCTGAATAAGTCCTAAAAACAACCCTAGGTGTCTATTTAACCCCTCAAAAGTCCACCTAGAGTTCACCTACAGGTTCCAAGGGATGTGACCTTACTCTAAGCTCTCTACTCAAGAGGTTATCATTACGATCCTACAAGGTACTCTACTAGCTTTGGTTGCAACCAATCATCTCTCAAATGGACATCTCATTGCCACATAGTCACAACACAAGTGTCAAGTGACACCACAAAATATATAGATCATAATACACACTTGGCATGTCCATTTGTAAAATAGAAATTTACAATTAACAAATTGAATTTACCAAATTACAATCTAACATATACTCAACATTACAATTATGAATTAACACACTTTAAAATGAGGTTTTGTCTCTTCATTAGATGCAACCATGGTTTTACTCATGCATGTAGGATTGATTCTAGTTCTCCAAATTAATTCCATGGTCAATTCCTACACAACTCAATTCAAACATTAGTAGCTCATGAAATCATATGTATATGTACATAATGTATGAACATAAACATCTTTCAGGTAATTTCCATATGCAAAACATCTCAACATCCAATTCAAAATCCAATAGTAATTTACGCATTTTTCATCATGAATTTAAGCATATGAATTAACAACATTTCCTCACCAAACATTTAACTTTCAATTAAATCCACATCTCATCATAATTTGAATTTCATTTGTCATTTTCCTAAATAATTCATATAAGCATATATACTCAATTGCAACAATTCAACATTCATCTAAATCAATAACCATAATGAAAGTCATAATGTATCATAAAATCATCATTGTGAGTATGGAAAACATCATAAAATATAATGTATCATCATGTAATGTAATAAAATCCCTGTCAAAAGAGTAAAATCTTGTAATGCATCAAAACACACACACACACACACACATCATTATGATAGACTAGGTCTATCATAATGATAAATGGAAATGCTATGAAGGGCTATATATATATATATATATATATATATATATATATATATATATATATATATATATATATATATATATATATATATATATATATATATATATATATATATATATATATATATATATATATATATATATATATATATATATATATATATATATATATATATATATATATTCTCAAATGTATAGAAAAGATCTAAATTTACTTGATGCATGAAACTATAAAATTTATGTGATTTTCTCCATGGCCAGCACATATGTTATTCATACCACACCAAGTAGTTCATACTTGTCTTCAATAACAAGTAATTTTATCTAGTGATCATCATAATCTAGTCTTCACTTATGATGTCCAAATGAACATGGAACTGGATGAAGAGATAGAGTGGTAGAAATTACAAGGTGTCTATACTAATATATCTTATTGTAAGGTTGATAATCAATAAAATGAATCCCACCTTGAGAAATTTTAACTCTTTGAAATATGTCCATTTCACTACAATTAAACCTATGTGAGGAATAACGTTCCAATGTAAGACATACATAAAATATTTTTAAGGTACAAGATATAAAATTTCCAAGCATCATGTACAAGGTCTAGCTCATAAGTAGTTCAATTTTTTTTGAGGTAACCTACATAAAAAAAATGAATCAATTTGAACCAATGATGTATTTAAAACAAATTTAAAATATATACTCAAATTTAGATAAATCAACATGATAGATCATAAATACATCATTGGACCTACAAGAAACAACATTCCATCACTTGTTTCTTCTTTTTTTAGCTTCATTGCCTCCTATGTGCAACACAATATCTTCCATTATGAATGCAAAATATTTCCTACAAAAAATTACATGGAAAATTCAAGTAAAAATTATATTAGATCCATTTTCAGCCTAGATATATATTAAATAATTTTGAAGTTACACCACATCAAAAAATTTAAAAGTAACTACACATATATAAATGTGTGTACTATATAAGCCTGTCACCTAATTATACATACCTTTTTTAATCAGTGTTGAGATATGGTTATAATCATTAGAAATCAAATGATTATCTTCAAGGATTTCATCCTCATATTTCTTGTACATCTATGCAAAGATGCATGCAAAATATTGATGCATATAAAATATGCAATCCATTTGTCAAATGTTACAAGAGAATGATAGATCTTTCAATGTAGAATACCTAAAATGTTTCATATCCGAAATAATAACCATATACAAATTATGAAATTATTCACCTTTGTGACTTATATTTTTCCTCTCTAAAATTCTCTTAGATATTGTAAACTTGCCTTCTGGATAGCTATCTTTTTTTTCTTTTTTTTTTAATTCCTCATGCTTCATTCCTTTTTAAATATAGAGAGAATACAAAACAAAAAACCTACTCTATGTCCCTTTTCGTGTTCTTATTAAATAAAAAGAGTAATAAAGCATATTCTCACTCCCATAACTTGGAAATTTCTAAGCTGGGAGTAAGTGATAAATCAACATGATCATATCTGGAAGTAAAAATATATATTAAAATTTAGATAAATCGACATGATAAATCATTAATGTATCATTGAACCTACAAGAAAAAATAGTCCATCACTTGTTTCTACTTTTTAAAAAATTTATCGTCACTTCTATGCAACACAATAAATAGTGACTAACACCTATATTTTCATCATCTTATATGACTACAAAATATCTCCTACAACAAATCTATATGAAAAATTTAAGTAAAAAAATTAGAACCACTTCCAACCTAGATATATATTAAATAGTTTTGAAGTTACACTAGATTGCCATGTTTAAAAATCACTACACATATGTAAATGTATACACTATATAAGTATGTGATATAAATATACAGACCTATTTTAGTCAATGCTAACATATGATCATAATCATTTGAAAGAAAAGAAATTTCTTCAAAAGTTTCACCATCATCTCTATTGTGTGTCCAAGCAAAGATGCAAGCAAAATATTGAATCATATCAAGTATGCATTCTAGTTGTCAAATGTTGCAAGGGAATGGTATATATTTCAATGTCTAATCTATAAAATATTTAATATAACAAATAAAAATTATAAAGTTGTTCATATTTGTGACTGATTATTCTCCATCTCTAAAACTCTCTTAGACATTGCCATCTTTTCTTTTCGATAGCTAGAAAAGAAAACAACAAGAAAAACCAACTCCACCTTCATTGTTCAATGCTTATTAAACGAAAAAGGAGGACTTAAGGATATTTCCACTCCCATAACTTGGAAATTTCTAAGCTGGTAGTAAGTGATTATTCCACCACATTAGACATCATAAAAGGAGGTTAACACCTAATAAATTCTTTCATCAACTCATAGATACATTATTCGTTGCAAGATTTTCCACTAGAATCTAAATAAATAATTTAATATTTTATGTTTCATTTCTAATATAGTAGAGATCATAGATACAGTCATTGCACATATGTTAATAAATATTAAGTAAGGTTCATGTGACATAAATAATTTCTAATTAATTTCTCTAATTCACCTCTCATGGTCACTTCTTCATTTTGACAAGAATCTAAAGTTCATCATCGACTTGGATAAAGGTCTCATCAATTTTGTTAGCGTGACTTTGACATTCTAAGAAAATGAGATACTAAGTGAAACAAAGTGACCATCTCTCTTTTAGATATAATCAATTTAAGAAAATAAGTTACTATACAATAAAAGTTAATCATCTCTCTTTTATGTATAATCAATTTAAGAAAAGAGATACTACACAGTAAAATATTATCATCCTTCATAAATGGATGTTCATTCTAAAAAAAATACTACGACATGCAATAAAATGCATAATTTACAAAATAATAAACAATCTAATATAAATAACTCGTAATATTAGATTAAGATTCTTTTCATTGTATCACTACAATCAAGAACATTATACTTTTCACAATTTAATGATCTAGACAGCAATATTCTTCAGCGATTTAATCAAGAAATTTGTTTATTTTGTCCGCCCGTCTGGAAGAGATCAGCACATTGTATTCGTCCAAACCAAGGCTATGTAAATATTTATTGAAAAATAACAAGGAATCCTTCAATTCTCTGTCTACGACATATACGATGACGTCCACCATTTATTATGTTATTTTAATAATGCTGAACTACAGTTTACGGAACTCTCTATAGTTTGGGTTATCGTTTGCCATATTAAAATATAGCTTAAAAAATAACAAGGGAATCGTCTACGTTCTCACCAACGTTTACAGAGCCTAAGAATTTATTAATTTTATGTGTCTAAAAATTGGTTATCATTTGTTGTCCCAAATGTAATTTGGTCTTTTCAGAATTTCTTTTTTTAATGGCGGGAAAAATAGATATTAATATATATCATATATTAATAGATATTAATGTATTATTGAATCTACATGAAACAATATTCCATCACTTGTTTCTACATTTGTTTTTTAAAATGTCATTTCTTCTATGCAACAAGAAAATAGATATTAATATATCATTGAACCTACAAGAAACAACATTCCATCACTTGTTTCTACATTTTTAAAAAAATGTCATTTCTTCTATGCAACACAATAAATAGTGACTAACACCTTCTATGTTTTCATCATCTTCTATGACTACAAAATATCTCCTACAACAAATTCATACAGAAAATTTAAGTAAAAAAAATTAGAACCACTTCCAACCTAGATATATATTAAATAGTTTTGAAATTACACTAGATCGCCATGTTTAAAAGTAACTACATATAATTAAATGTTTGCATTATATAAGTATGTGATTTAAATATACATAACTATTTTAATCAATGTTGACATATGGTCATAATCATTAAAAAGAAAAGATGTTTCCTCAAAGGTTTCATCATCATTTCTATTGTGTGTCCAAGCAAAGATGCACGCAAAATATTGAATCATATCAAGTATGTAATCCATTTGTCAAATGTTATAAAGGAATGATAGATATTTCAATGTCAAATCTATCATTAATATATTATTCAATATGTGTCTAAAAATTGGTTATCATTTGTTGTCTTATTTGAGGAATGTACTTTGGTCTTTTCAGAATTTCTTTTGATGTTGGGGAAAATTATTTTTTGTAGTTGGATTATTAATTATACACTAGTAGAAAATGCTATTTTATCATAAATTCATAAGAGTTGCAATTATTTAGATATTGTGCTAAGAGTTAGAAGGATATCTCATAATTAAATTACATTCTAATAAGACTTCCAACAGACATGCATGTGAATTGTTTTACAAAATGTCTAAATAAAAATGGAAGCAAGATAAACATTTAGAAATAGGAGAAAACATTTTTTTAAATATTTATAAGCTGAAGAAAACATGTTTTTAGTTCTTCCTAAGAGAACTATAGACAATTCTTGACTTGCTATTTATACTTTTTATTTTAACCAACCACAATTAAAAGTTTTTAAAAAAAATATATATTTAACTTTATCAAAGTTTAGATAATTATAACATTGAAAAAACTATTGATCTTTAATTTTATTGACTCTTACATTTAAGTGATATAGGTGATCATTGCCGACTTAATAATGGAGAGACATAATGTTACCACTTGACAAATCCTGCTTTTTAGTGGGCATGATGGAACATGCCACATTATTATGGGTAAATCTTATCACATCAATAAACTGTGGGCAAGATGATTGGAATAGTTATGTTTGTGCTATTATTTTTTTTTCCTCTACATATAGTAATTAACCTTAATCTCTAATTAATTTGGGAACATATAGTAATTAACCTTCATCTCTAATTAATTTGGGATGGGAGAGACTTCACAAAACAATTGAAGAAATTTATTTTTTTACTAGAGGGATTTTAGAACCTCACTTCACAATAGTCTTTATTAGTACTTGTCTGTAGGCTAAGTACTATTGTATCACTTTTTAGTACTTGCTGGTAGGCTAAGTACTATTGTATCACTTTTTGGTTTTTTAGTGTTAACTAGTGATTAAATGAAACTCTTTCTACCAATAAGAATTTATTATATTTTACATTTTGTCATAAATTTAGATTTTGTAAAGATTAAATGCAATATTTTTAAGTTTATAATTTATAAAAAATATTTCTCTATCATTTGATTGGCTAGATCAAATGAGGTCTTATACATGAGAATTTAGGAATATGAAATGTGAAATGTGAAATGTGAACAGTTTTATTTCCACTTTTTTAGCCATATTGCATTATTAATATTATTGATATTTTTATTATGTTTATTATCATAAATTAAATTAAATTTTATTTTTATATAATATAAATATTAAATATATTAATAATGTAAATAACAAACTAACATGTATTTGTTAGCACACTTAGCACAATTAGTAATTATTTTTTTGTAATTAGAATATTTTTAAAGTTAAGAAATTTATTTATTAATTTCATATATTATACAAAATACTTATCTCAAATATGATTGGTTTAATTAGTTTGGTGTTATCTATTGATAGAAAATAATATCTTAATCTGGTCTCCCCTAGGTTATATTTATTTATCGTTTCCACTTAAAAAAAATTAATTCATCATGTTATTTTTTGCATCCAACCAATGTTCAAATTTTTCACTTATAGAACTTAAAATATTTATCAGGTTGTTGTTGTAGCATAAAAATTAAAATATAATGAAATCAATTTTAATAGACTTATAATAGATTATTTTATTAAAAAATTAATTCATTCTATAATTTTTTGTAAGTATATTAAAATACTTTCCTTTAATTTCAACAAATTTATTACCATAATAAAAAAAATACATTTAAATGGAAAAAAAGTAATCCCAAAATTAATAATATATTTGTAATCTTATATCTATCTTTAAAATTTTAATTTTAAAATTTTAGATTAGAAACATTAAAAAGTATTTCTAATTATAAGCTATAAATTTTAAACATCTATACCAATTCAGCTGAATATATTGGAGGAAGAAAAGCCCCCCTCTTGTCCATTCAAATTTGAAAATATGTGGCTCAAAGAGGAGAATTTTGTTAACATGGTAGCTGATTGGTGGTCGAAGTGAAGGGATCCAAATTATTCTATTTTGTGTCTAAACTAAAATTCATCAAACAAAATTTACTCATTTGGAACAGAACACACTTCAACAACATATTTTCATTGAAAGTGAAAATTGAGCAAAAGCTTCAAGTCTTGAATGAATCCATCATGTAGTCAGGGATGAATGAGGACCTCTATGATGAAGAAAAAATCTTGTTAAGGGATTTAGAAGATATTCTAATTAAAGAAGAAATCTTCTAGAAACAAAAATCTAGAGAAAGTTGGCTGGCGAAAGGAGACAAAAATACTAAGTTTTTTCACTCCGGTACCAAGCAACGTAGAAGTGTTAATAGAACTCACCAAATTACCAACTCAGAGGGTGTCCTCCTTCAAGACTAGAAATATTTTCAGAAGGAAATAGTTAGCTTCTACTCAAAACTATTGAATCTCACAGATAGTTCTTCCCTCAAGGCTTAGAAGGATTTATTGATCAATATTTCCAAGATCGTAACTGATACTGATAATCAAATGTTAATAGAGAAATTCTCAAAGAGTGAAATTCTGTAAAAACCCTCACAAATGGCACCAGACAAAGCTCTATGTCCTGATGGTTTTCCCCCAAGTTTCTTTTTGCATTGCTGGAGTGCCACGGGGAAAGACCTCATAGTAGCTTTGGTGGGCACTAGATCTTCATGTAGATTCTTATTTGAAATTAATAATACCTTCATTTCTCTAATTCCCAAAAAAGAACAAGCTAACTATATGGATGAATTTAGACCTATTGCTCTTTGCAACACCATTTATAAGTTGTTCTCTAAATCATTAGAAAATAGATTAAAACTTGTTCTGGGCAAGAAAATTAGGGAAGAACGAATAGGATTTGTGCCTGGGAGATCAATACTGGATGACATAATCATTTCTCAAGAAGATATTCATTCCATTCAATGCAATAAGAAACCAAGTATGATTATCAAACTAGACATTAAGAAGGCTTATGACAAGGTGAATTGTAGGTTTCTAGCTAAATATATGGAAAATTTTGGCTTCTCTAAGGCTTGGATTAATCTTATATTCTACTATATTTCTACTCCAAAATTTTCTATTTTAGCTAATGGATCTCCTAAAGGATTCTTTGAAGGATCCAATGGAATTAGACAAGGTGATCCTCTATCTCCCTTTTTATTCATCATTATGGCAGAAGATTTATGTTGTAGTTTAATCAGTCTTTAGGATCAAGATATTATTAAGGGGATTAAAATCACTTCTTTAGTTAAAGTAGATACACATCAACAATTTGTAGATGACATTCTCCTTTTTGGAAAATGCATTTTTCGGGAGGCTATGCAGTTCAAAATAGTCCTTGATAATTATGCTATTGCTTCTGGTCAACCGGTTACTAAAGACAAATTAGTGATTTTTTTCTTTCACACAAAAAATAAACTTCAACGAAAAATAAAAAAAGTATTGGACTTTAAAATAGGTTCTCTCCCATGTTTCTACTTTGGTATCCCCATAGACAAATCTTTAAGAACCACTTCAGCTTGGAAACCTATCAATGAAAGACTGGATAGAAAGATGAATTCTTGGAGATCAAAATGGTTATCTTGGGTGGGTAGAATTGTGATGATTAAAGCTACATTGGCTGCAATCACTATATATCTAATGTCTTGCATTTCTCTCCCCATGTGTTGTTATATGGATATTGTCAAGAAAATAAGGAAATTTTTTTGGCAGGGTACACATTCAAAGAGAAAATCTTCCCTCATATCTTGGGAAAAGATTTATATGCCAGTAAATGCAGAGGGCAATGGCATAAAAAACCAACTATGGAAAAATCAAACTCTTGGAGCTAAACTTTATTGGAAAATTATTAAAGATCATAACCTTAAATGGGTTAGAATTATCAGGTGGAAGTACCTTGGCAATAACTTTGGGTCAGAGGTCTCTTGAATCAAGGATTTCCCTAGAGGATCTAGAATTTGGAATTTCATCTCCAAGTCAAGAGACATTGTGGACATTAACATTACCTGGAACATCGAAGAAGGTAACAAAGCCCATTTTCTGGAGGATTCTTTGGGTGGTTATCCTAGCATCAACCATTTTTTGGGTCTAAAAAAAATTAGCCAAGTGTGCTCTACTTTATGGGGTCCTTTAGTAAGAGATTACATTATTCGTGCTCCTCTGCCCACATCAGATGGATCTTGGCAGTGGAGAGATTTCTCAGAACTCAGTCTTGATCCACTAGAACTACTTTGATTGAAGAGACTTCTTAAAGATAGATTCTTTTTATTCAAATAGGGGAAGGATGAATTAATTTGGAATGGGGAAAAATTGAGTATCTATAATGTTAAGAATGGATATAAGATTTTCTTAGGTTAGGTCTTAACAAAGATAGATGAACTCCCAATACAATTATGTCAAAACAAAGTATGTCTTCCCAAGGTAGAGTTATTCACATGGGAAACTTCTCAGGGTAGGATTCTAACTACAAATTGGTTTATAAAGCTGGTATGTTATGGTCCCTCTAGATGTTCTTTATGGCACAATAGGGAAGAGGATACTAATCACCTTTTGTTAGCATGTCCATTTGCTAATAAATGTTGGAACTGGTTATGTGCAAAATTATGATGGTTCTCAGCCCTCCCTTCAGACATTCTTTCTCTTTTCATATCTTGGCCCATGTTGCATGGATATAACTGATGTGGAAATCTATGGATTATCTCCCCATCTATTCTGATTTGGGAACTATGGAATAAAAGAAACAAAAGATTTTTTCAAGGTAAAATAATGGAAATTACCTATGTCCTCAACAAAATTGAAGGTATCATAGTAGAGGTTATGAAATATCTCATTCAAGCTTAATTAGCTTAACATAAGTTCTACATTAGGGATACCAAGATGATAAAAATATGGTTTTCTCTTAAAACCCCAATTACTCTAGGTAGAGGATGTAAAGAGAATTCAATTCTTAGAGCTACTTGTGTGTGGTCGACTCCATCTCTGGACTGGTTTAAACTCAATTTTGATGGGGATTCTAAAGGAAACCCAGGCCATAAGGGAAGGTTTTATAAACTAGAGATTGAAGGTGATTCTATGATTACTTTAAATGTTGTGAAATTAGGGTCTACTCCAAACTAGCACCTACAAGCAACATTAGAAGTTATTTTAATTTTGATAAGGAAATTTGAAACCATAACAGTCAACAACATATTTCGTAAAGGAAACATCAAGGAAGATGAGTTGGCCAACATAGCAGCCCATGGATTATTTATGAAGACTATCTCAAGGGAGGTACAACCAAATCTTATATAACTTCAGGGTATGTGCAGGATCATGGTATGCCAAACTAGGCCCTTAAGTGGCAATGAAAATTTAGAAAATCAGGTTTAGACAAGTTGATATAAAAAATTCAACAAGTTATAAATATTATATCAAAGATATGTAAGAAGAGAATCTGTAGAAAATTGAATTTAGTTTCTAAATACTATGCCTTTTTAAAAAAATAATTATTCTATATGTTGAAAATTTTAAATTTCAATGTAGTAGTAAGAAAAGTTCAGGAAAAAATAAGTAGGTGTATGTCTGACCACCTTAAACACAATCAAATGATAAATTTTTTTTACAAGATTCTAGATATAAGTAGTAGACTCATGTTCGGATGTGACACATATTTTTTGGTAATTTAGTTCCAAGTAAATAATTAATTATGATTTGTCTTCTACAAATTTTCTAGAATACAAAAACTCTCATGTCTGACCACGTTAACTTAGTCTAAACTTTATAAAATTGAAAACTTTTTTTTACTTTTCTTGTAGTAGGAAAATCATAGAATGTGACACATATTTTGGATTTCAAAAATGTTATACAGTTTGAAAGTTATAGCTATTTTTCAATAAGTCTATCAATTAGAACTAGAAAGATAACAAGAAGGTGTGTGTCTGACCACATTAAAAAAAAAAAATGATAATACTTTTTTATAAGATTCTAGATAAAAGTAGTAGACTCATGTCCAGAAGTGATTTATATTTTTTTGTATTTTTTTCAAGTAAATAATTAATTGTGATTTTTCAGCTACAAATTTTCTTGAATATAAAAAATCTCATGTCTGACCACCTAAACTTAGTCTAAACTTCATCAAATTAAAATAATTGTTTATTATTATTACATTAGGTGAAGCATAGAATGTGATGTATATTTCAGATTTTAAAAATGTTATATTTCTTGAAGGATGTAGTTGTTTTTCAAAGAGTCTATCAATTAGGACTTCTTTTTCACATCACCACTTTTTGGCATACCATGATCCTATACATACCCTTCAACTTCCAAAATCTGATTTAAATCCCAACATTCCTCTACAAGAAATTTTGAGTCTTGATGATGTCAAATCATGACATCTCTCTTAGGCTACTCTTCAAAGGTGTACTTAGAAAATGACATCTCCTCAGCTTTCAATTCGCAATTTGAAATTCACTCTTGAGCCGTCAAGTGTACTTTTGTGGCTCTGATGGAGTAAAATATAGTCCAAAACCTGGTGAATTTACTCTCTTTTTGGGAGTCGACAGAGTAACTCTTGTTAATGGATTTGAGCAAGTTGATTTCTTCACTCTTCTGACATAGCGATGGGATGGATACTTGGTTGAAGATGATAGCTGTAAATTATGTCACATCTCATCTATCTCTTCAATTCGATCCCTAAATTTTATCCTCTCAGACTTTTGGGCAAGTTTCTATTTTAGTTAGCTAGATTGGTGGAGACCTCCAACCATCTTTTCACCATTAGAGATTTGTGGAAAGTTCAATGCAATGTTTGACAGTGGGCTAGTGTGCTTCATTGTTGATGTACAAAAGAGATGGTAACTTTTTCCTCTTGGATGAGTACTAACTCCTCAATTTTTTGAGTTTCTTTTCATTTCTCTGGAGTTAAGTTGTTATTCCACACTCTATAATTTTTTTTCTCATTCTTGGCTAAGATGGATTCTCCTATTAAAATGAGCACCAATGTGGAACATATATCTTTCGATTCTCCCATTGATGCTTCCAAACTGAAGGAAGTTTGCAAATTTCATCAAAGGCTGGTTATATATATTATAAGGGAAATCGTGGGTACCAACTTTCTTTTCACTAATCATAGATTCAAGGTGAATTAGGATATATCTACTGGATTTTTGGCCACCATTCTAGTTGTTGGAGCTCACAAGAACTTGGCGCAAGAAATTTGCTTCATGGACAGTTGTCTTTTAGGCCTCTACAAAGCCATTTTGGGCATTGATGAAGATCTGACCACCTCCTTCCCATTGGACCTTCCTATAGTTATGATTGTTGGTTCCCCCTTTCTTGGATTGGGTGCTAATGACAAACATAACTTCTATGGAGGCATACCCAGGTGCTTTTTCATTCTATGGGGTTGGGAATTGGAGTTTCAACCCTTCATATTATCAATGATGAAGAAGGGGCTCAAATTTATCACCAAATTCATGGGCATTAAAGAAGGAATGGACACTCCATATGGAGATGAACTAGATGAAGAGTTGAATTGGGTCTTCTAGTATAGATGTGATGATAAATTAGATGGGCTTGGCAGTCCAGATTCATCAGACGCAATTGAGGAAGAGGAGGAGGAGGAAGAAGTAGAAGATAATGAAGCAGTGGTTTCAGATGAGGAGGATGAAGAGGTCACTACCGAGGGTAAGGAAGAGGATGAGGCTGACCCAGGTTCATCAGGGGAAAGTTGTATTAAATGTAGATTGAAGGTGATTTTATGATTACTTTAAATTCTATGAAATCAGGGTCTACTCCAAACTAGCACCTACAAGAAACATTAGAATCTATTTTAATTTTGAGAAGGAAATTTGAATCCATAATGATCAACCACATATTTTGTGAAGAAAAGATCAAGACAGATGAGTTGGCCAACATAGCAGCTCATGGAGTATTTATGAAGACTATCTCAGGGGAGGTACAACCAAATCTTACATAGCTTCAACTTCCAAAATCTGATTTAAATCCCAACGTTCCTCTATAAGTAATTTTGAGTCTTGATGTTGTCAAATCATGACATCTCTCTTAGGCTACCCTTCAGAGGTGTACTTGGGAAATGACATCTCCTCTTCTCTTAATTTGCAATTTGAATTTCTTTTCATTTCTCTAGAGTTAAGTTGTTATTCAACACCCAACAATTTTTTTCTCATTCTTGGCTAAGATGGATTCTCCTATAAAACTAAGCACCAATGTGGAACATATAGCCTTAGATTCTCCCATTGATGCCAGAAAACTGAAGGAATTTTGCAAATTTCATCAAAGAGTGGTTATATATGTGGTAAGGGAAATCTTGGGCATCGACTTTCTTTTCACTAATCATAGAATCAGGGTGAATTCAGATATATATGCTAGATTTTTGGCCAACATTCTAGTTGCTAGAGCTCACAAGAACTTGGCAGAAGAAATTTGTGAGCGCCTCTTCATGGACAATTATCTTTTAGGCCTCCAAAAAACCATTGTGGGCATTGATGAAGACTTTTTTAGGAATGAATGCTGAATATATCCTATGGGAGTATTGGCAACCATTCTGTCGTAGTTGTTGTTGCATTCATGACTATGATTGTCATTGATGTCAACACAGTGATCTACTGGAGATTAGCAGAGGAGCAGACAGTGCTTGGATTAGCGCATGTGGGATATTGTAGATCAAGCTATGTGATGTTGAGAATTTACTTTGTGATATGTTTTATGATCATGGTTAAGAGCACATACAGTAATTCTTTTATTCATGGAAGTTATGAACATTTTGGTGGAAGCAGTATTCAGGCATTGTTCCTGAGTAGCAGTTTGTGGAAATCAGATGATATCTCCTAATCAGGATGGAATCTAGTTTTGCGCAGTTAGAGAGAAATTGAAGACATGTTGATAGTGACATGGTTGATAGCACAAACTTTGAGGTCGCACGAGTGAATAATTATTCTAATTGGAAGCTGACATTTTTGTGTAATTTTTATACAACGTGTGGAAACTTTTATTTTGTAATTTGGATGCTGACTCATTTGTAATTACTTGAGTGTGGTATAAAGGAATGAATTTTTTCCTTGTTGTGATAGATATGGAATGAATAAAATGAAGTGAATGAAGTTGTGAAAGTGAATTTGTGAAAGAGCATATGCGAGGTACAAAGATCTGGAATTGAGATCTGGTGTAGCAGTGAGTGCGGTTTGGCATAGTCGGAGAAGAGGTAACATATTGTTGAGATTAGCAATGATTTGATAGTATTTTGTTGAATAATCTAGAGATCAGTTGGATAGTGTGTTCAGTGATCTTGCCATTGAAGCTTTTTGGGCAGTGGGTCCTTCTGTCTTCCATAACTCCTAACAGAGTTAGAATATTTTAGCAGGGATTCAAAATCTCCTAACAGGGATTAATATGTACTGAATGTATTTCATAAGACTCCTAACAGAGTCCATCCTTTCACAAGGAATATTCATATTAGTGCATCTTTTGTGGGCATCAATCCCACCGAGGTTTACTATTTGATCAAGAGGTTCCCTAGTCAACATATCTTGTGTCATTGTGTTATTGTGTATGAATATCTTTCTATGGTTGTTGGTTATATTACTTACATGGTTAAAATCTATTGAGGTTGATAAAAGTTATAATTATCTGATAACTGATTCACCCCCTCTCTCAGTTATCTTGGTGGACTTTACTTTCTAACAGATTTGACCACCTCCTTCCCGTGGGACCTTCCTATAGTTATTATTGCAAGTTCCCCCTTTCTTGGTTTGGGTGTTAACACCAAATACAACTTCTATGGAGGTGCACCCATGTGCTTTTTCATTCTCTAGGGTTAGGAATGGGAGTTTCAACTGCTCAGATTATAAATGATGAAGAAGGGGCTCAAATTACTCACCATATTCTTGGGCATTGAAGAAGGAATGGATAGTCCATATGGAGATGAACTAGATGAAGACTTGGATTGGGTCTCCTAGTATAGATATGATGAGAAATTAGATGGGCTTGGCATTCCAGATTCATCAGATGCGGATGAGGAAGAGGAGGACAAGGAAGAAGCAGAAGACAATGAAGTAGTGGTTTCAGATGAGGAGGATGAAGAGGTCGCTATTGAGGGAGAGGAAGAGGATGAGGCTGACCAAATTTTGTTAGAGGAAGAATGTGCCAACTAGGAGAACTCCACTGGAGAGAATAATGAGGGAGAAGACACTCATGGCTCCTCCACCAGTTCAAAGAATGACTCCACCTCCGCCTATGATTAAGAAATGGTTCTAAGTTTCAAAGATTCCCTTTTTGTCTTTTTAGTTTATAGTTTAGCTTTTTATAGCTCATCTTATGTTTGTTGTACAAGTGTTCTTGTAGGCTTTGTGCAAGATTACTCAGTGTTTTGGTTGCTTCTGATACTTTACATGCAGATTCCTCTATTTTTATTATATTAACTCTTATAACTTATTATTAATATAATACTTCAGCTTCAGCCCCTTATTGATAAAAAAAATAAAAAAAATAATAATAGTTAAAACCAAATATCAATACATAAATTCAATTAGTAGAATTTTGAAAATCCACCCATAAATCCTAGTTTTTAAATAGAAGGACGAAAACATACTAAATTGGGTGCTCAAGATAAATATTTAAGAATCATTATAAAATAATCTTTGTAGCCTTGCCTTGCCTACCCTTTAATTAAGAAATAAAATATTTTTATTATGCATTATTTATGAAAATTACCATTTTTTTAATGCATCTCTTATGAAAATGATCATATCCTTTCCATTATGAATGACAATAATAACGTTTTAGCATGTGACCCAAAATCAGTCAATGCACTATTGTACATGAAATCATGGTAGAGGATAAGAATTTAGGACTATGAAAAAGGTGATTAGATCCATTATTTGTTTAATATATCACATTGTAGAGCACTTCACATTATGAAAGGAAATAATGATGCAATATGATATTCACATGGAGCATAAGAATGAATAAAGTTTACAAATAGAACATTGAAAAGCAAGATATGCATTGGCAATTGATAATTAATTCATAAGAGCTCACTATGGTGTGAAGAATGCTCTTGTGAAGTGACCATGAATGCTACATAAAATGCCACTCAAAAGCTTTTGGTCGGTAATAATAGGTCATTACTCAAAGAACCAAAGAATTAGGAAAACATGGAGATGGTCATATGAATGACTAATAGGAAAACATGGAGATGAAGATCATATGAAAGACTAAATTTAGATTATAAATTAGTAATATAGTTAAACTTTATAAAAATAATTTTTATATTTAAATGTTGAACCTTGTTTTAGATCAATATTTTGGATCAAAACTATGATCTGTCATAAAAATACAAGGAGAAAGAGGAGAGAATGAGAAATGGTAAATTGCACAACATAATTGATAAAATAGATGAATGGAGAGATGTGACATAAAACTAATAAAACATAAAGAAAAATAAGAAAAATAAAAAATAATACAACTACAAAAAAAGTTGAGAAAATGGAAAATGGAAAAGCTAAAGTGGTTTAATGCTGAAACATAAATTCTATAATTAAAAATACGAGACTATAAATATACCAAAAATATTGAAGTGCACAAAATTAGATATACCTATATGTATATACAATTACATACATATGTAAAAGTATACATAAAAAACATAAAACTCTATATTTATATACAAATATAAATCATTAAATTAGAATGTATATACAAGAAACTACATAAATATGCTTATTCAAATATGCTTAATAACACACAATTTTAAAGGCAAGTACTGCCACTATGGGGCACTTGTTTTATTTTACTATGAAAATATAATTTAGTTTATTTATTATGATTGGTTGATACATTTGAGGTCTTATAGACCACTTATTTAGGAATAAAGAGCATGAATAGCTTTTCTAGGAGTGTTTTAAGGATATTTAGTAAAAAATGTAGAAGATTTTTAGGATTTTTAATCAATTTTACGAATTCAATTTTATTACTTTATTTATTATTATTTAATTATTAAATATTTTAAAGGTTTTTTTTGAATTTTAATTATTTTTTTCATTTTTTTAAAATAACTTTTTTTACAATTTTTTAAACCAAAAGTCTAATGTGTAATTTTTGTCATATTATATTAAGATAATATTGGCTATTTTTGTTTTTGATAGATAAGAGTAGCAAGTGGGTGTTGGCCCATGGTACAGTAGGACTAGAAGCACATTAATACCACTAGTATAGAGCATTTTATTAGCAGTTTAACAACAGAAAAAATAAGGTCTAATTTGCCTCTATAAAAAACAAACAAAACAGTTCTTTTCAAAAAGATCGAGCCAGAGTATCTTAAGCAAGAAGTAGCAATTAAATTAACAATATCATGCCACACAGGGCTAGACCATGAACTAGGAGGATTAACCTTAAAATAGGAAACCAACAAAAAGAACTTAGGGCCAAGCCCAATCAAAAATAAAAACCTCATGACAGCAGCAACAACTAGGATCTCCCACCCAGATGTTTGGACATTAGGGTCATGGCCCACTCTTCCTGCAGGAACATGAAAAGGTCTTTATTGTCTTCATTGGCCTCCAGTTTGCCACCAGCTAGTTTTTCCTACACATTGCAGAGGGTCATAGCCGAAGCATGCATGACCTTAAGAGAAAACTTGTTAGTCATCAAAATGTGGTTCTTGAGTTCCTACAAGTCCAGTTTGATGCCAGCTATCTCATTGTCCAAATCAGAGAACTTCAGCTTGAGCTATTTTTTGTTATATTATAAAATATTAAATAATTTTTAATTTATTTTACTATATATATTATATAAACTTAGATTTAATATAATAATATAATAATATTGTTATTGTGATTTCAATTGCATACTCTTTATGAAAAACAATTATTTGGCCTAAATAAATAACATTAAAATTAATTATAAGTTAAAAAAATATAATTTAAATTAATTACAATTTATATTTTATAATTTTATAATTATAAAATTAATAAAATATTATTATAACAATAATTATAATAATTATAATAATTATTTATAATTAAAAAATCGCTTTACATATAAATTAAAATTAAAATTAAACTTATAAAAATAAAGGCAAGAACACTACATAACACTTGTTAAATTAGAGTAGATAACACATTTTGAGGAATCTACTTTTAAAAAATTATCTATTTTTACTCATGGTTCAAAAAGAATTGTTTTTGAATATTGGTAAAAACATGTTTTGGGGGAACCTGAAACCCCTTACAAGGGAGTTAAAAAAGATAAGACATTAAACCCACCAAAAAGAGATAGGGCCAAAAAAAACTAGCCTGCCAGCAAACCCGAACCCAACTACAAAACCAACCTAAAACCAATAAACAAAAACTGACTCCCAGCAACATAAACACAGAAAAATAGAAAATAGAAAGCAAAAGAACTAGGAAAACTCTAGTATAGTTTCCTCCATATCTTTTTTGACCTTCGATATCTTACTAATGGCCGCATTGAGATCTGAGAGCTCCAGAATCCTCTCCTAAATCTTATTCTTCTTTAAAGATATGGTGCACTTTCCTGGCCCAGTCTGATCCTCACCTTCTTCTTTGGTATCATGAATCTTGATAGGGGACTTGACATTCAGCTCTTGCTTGATGTTATTAATGCAGTCAACCGCAGTTCCCATAAACTGGTTGCTATCCATTAGAATCTTTTTGAGGGTGGAATCCATTCTATTCACCTTATCCTGCAGAAAGCCCATCTTCACATCATCCTTGTTCTCCCCTGCTTTGTTCATCCATTTAGACCCAAAATCCATCCTCTCCTAAATATTGTCCACTTTAGCAGAAAGGGATTTGAGGTTAAGACTCATAGTCTTGATATCATAAAAAAAAGCCATTTAACTAGGCGGAAGGAATACATGGACATAGATTTGTCCATTTGCAAAATGCCAAAAGGAGGATCATTTTTGTCCTCCAGGTCTTCTTTAAGGAGTTGAACGTTTCTCTCCTCCATATCGATAGTCTTCAAAAAAGGGATAGTTCTGGAGGAGGATGGAATATCCTTGTCTAGAATGGTCTCATCACATCTCACATCTTTATCCTTTTTATCTGACAACACCTTAGTGGAGGCTTCATTGTGTAGAGAAATTGGGATATCATGGTCCACCAAACTGGCATAGTTGACTAGGATAGGGACTTTCTGACCACTAGCATCATTCTGATCACCCATATCCAAAATAATCTCAAAATTTTTAATCCCCTCTACTTATATGTCACTACTAGTACTAGAAAAAGAATCCTTGTTGTCGTCCTTAGGTTGTTTTGGAGAATTTCCTTTTAAATCCGAGAAAACCCCAACACTAACCCCCTCTGGCTCAGTCTCCATGACACTTTTCTTTATAAATTTTAATTTTTTAGAGGATGAGCCCTCCTTGAGCTCTTCCTCCCTACCTCTTTTGACCAAGATTTTGGAAGACCCACCACCCATAATTTGGGGAGGAGACAGACAGAGAGCCACATTCTTCTTAGCATGCTCAACAATGAGTAGAATAATCCCTTCATGAAGGATCAACTTATTCTCTTTACTTTTATGCCCAACAATACTATGACAGAGAGGGGTAAGTAAATAATCTAGGGGAAAGAAACCCTAACCTTATGCCTAAAGTGATAGAGAAGAATAAAATGATAATAATGGGCATGTTTGTACCTCCCATCAAGGGTGATGTACTCCATAATAGCCACCATCACCTTGGAACATATTTTCTTGAAGCTCTCAACATCAAAGCACGCCCCAACATCCTTGTCTAGATTCCTCGTTTCCTCTTCATCCTTGGGGAAATGGTGAATCAAATTGTAGGAGACATTCTTGTCCCTAAAAAATTTCATCCCTCTCATGCTAAGGCTCGAGACCTCGATAATGAGATCCTCGGTAATCTTGACATCCATTCCCCTAATATTTATAGTGCCATCCTTCTAATTGTAAATGAATCTTTTGCTGACCCCTTCATCAAAGCCATGCAATTTCTCCATGTAAGGAATAAGCCCACCTTTATGAAACTTATCCCATACCTCCTTCTCTTCCTTCCATCTCTTATAATTCTTGGGTTCACTATGAATCAGCTCCCCACCCATACTATCGGCCACAGTAACATACTATAGAGGATACACATAAAGAAACATGTACAAGATGAAAAAAATGACAAAGTAAAACCCTGTCACCACTCTAATAAACTTGTGTCTTCTCCTCTCATTCTTGGGAAAGCCAAAACTTTCCATAATGATATAACAACCCTTACTGAAGATATGTCTTGTCATTATTACTATGGAGATACTCCAAATCAGCCCTCTTACTATGAATATTATCATACTCCACCTTAGCTTTTAAATCAACATTAAGTTTACTACCTCCTTGTCAAGTCATGATTTCCTCTGATTTGATAGCTAGGTTAGCCAAATGAGTCAGCCATCCCATTGGCCTCCCGATACACATGTGAAATAAGTACCTCTTGAAAAGTGTTAATAATTTCAAGAGCATCTTTAATAAAATCTCTTATTCTCCATGATGGTTTGGATTATAGGTTAATATATTATAATTTATTAATTAATTAATAATTATATTAATTAATTAATATTTTATAATTATTAATATTCCTCTAGCATCCTTTATAGACAACATTGTCGAGGTTGTTCACCTGATTCATTGTAACCTCGTCGTTGAACTCATTAACCCGCATCATGATCGTAGGAACTTTATCACTTTTAAAAAAATTTGTTGGTTGTGTTTTGACCCAACTTTTGGGCATCACATTACCCTTGATGCAATCTAAAATGTTCATAGAATCTCCCTCGAGCCAAAATTTATTACACTTAGCTAAATCTATAATTTTTAAATTCTGAATGAGACCCATTGCTTTTGCCACATGGTTAGATTCTATACCAATGGGGAAGGCCACAATAGCTCAAGATAGTTAGCCTCATCATCCCTCATCATCCTGCCACACCCAGCAGGACTCGAGTTTCTCTTAGAAGCCCTATCAAAATTAACTTTGATCCATCCTTTGGGGGGAGAAAGCTAGATATAATTTTCTCATGAAGACATAGAGGCCTTGAAGTCCTTAATGGGTTTGATACCCATAAAAAAGTCTAGCTTCTTTCCCATTAAAGCCACACAATTCTCCTGGATACTTCTTTTTATTTTCTCCACCACCACAAAAGGGGGCAAAGAGGTGTTTTTGAAAACCCTATCATTTAGTTCTCTCCATATTTTCCAAATGACATGTTGAGAAATAATATTCCATATATTTCTATTAATAACCATATATGCATTTTTCCATTGGATAAAAACATCCCGCAACAGCCAAAGAAAACCCATTGTTGATTCCAAGTTCTTAGAACAATATTCCAAACTTCCCATGAAAAAGGATAGGAAGCAACAAGATGAAAAGTAGTTTCCTCCTTCAAGAAAAGGAATAAACGATTAACCAAAATCATCCCCCTCTTTTGAAGATTATCCTGCATAAGAATCTTATTCTGGAAAACCAGCCAATACAAAAAGTTAATTTTAGGTATCAATCTCTTATCCCAAACCTTAGCCTAGAAAGGGGGAGGGTATGACTGGTCCAAAAGAAGATTTGTAGCCAAGGAAATAATATAGGACCCTAGGGGATGAGAAACCCAAATCAAAGCATCCTCCACCACTAGCTTAGGTTTAAGCATGTTGAGATCCATCATCATAGGTTTAAGGTTGTCATTCACAAGCACCAGATCAACTCATGACTAATTACACCAATAATTGCAATACCAAGGGCCAAATCTTTGGTTACACTCCTCAATGATAGGATGGATATTAAGGTTAGAGGCAAGCAGAGAGTTTCGAAGCCAACTATCCTCCCAAAAATTAATATTGTAGCCATTACCCAACATCAACTTCGACCCTAGGAGAGCAGTACTTTTAGCTTCCTGGATACTATTCTAAATAGCATAACCATTAATCCTAATATCTACATTCAAAAAATCCTCAATGCCATTGAAAGGGAACATGTACTTCTTAAGGATGATTTGTCTCCATTCCTTCTGCTCACCATAGATCCACCATATTGTTTTGGCCAGTAAAGCATTGCTAACCACCCTAATCAAATGAATCCCCAAACCCTCCCATTTTAAGGGTTTCCAAACTTTGTCCCATGCCACCAGAGCCAATATTTTTCTATCCTCAACACTAGACCAGAGGAAGTTCCTCTGGATTTTCTCAATAAGATCGGAAAATTTAGAAGGAATTTTGAAAAGACTTAAAGCATAAATTTGGGAATACTTTGTGAAGAGGCTTTCAAGAGGAGGATTTACCAACTTGACTCAAGAGAGAACCTTTCCAACTAGCTAGCTTTGTATTGAACCTCTCCATAATATTTAGCCAAAAATTATCCATCGGCTTAAAACCCAAAGGGAGACCAAGATAAATAGAAGGAAATTCCCCAATGGAACAACCAATCAACCTGGCTATAAGAAGTTGTCTATCCACCCACATGTTAATAAAGAACAAAGAAATCTTCTCCTAGTTGATAGATTTCCCCATGGAAGATGAATAAAGGGATGGAGCCTTCTTCACCTTTTTGGCTTCATTGATAGAAGAAGAGCCCATTATCACTATGCCATTAACAAATTGCTCATGGGAATAAGTGTTCAAAGACAAGAAGGCTTAATTCCTTTGATTAGATCAGGCCTTTCCCAACTATACTATAAAAAAAATGACCAAGGCATCCAACCATAACAAAAAATATGATAACAGATAAAAGATAACCTTGACAAAGCCTTTGGAAGGTTTAAAAAATTTGGAAGAAGAACCATTAGCAATCACAACCGCAGAAGTAGTACTAATGAGTTGGTTGACAAGCTAGATGAATTTATCATAGAAGCCAAAAGCCTTGGGAAATTTCAATAACAGAGACCAATCCACCCTATCATAGGCCTTAGATAGGTCTAATTTTAAAATAAAACTAGGATTTTGAGAAGCAAGAGAGGAATGGATCACTTCATGAACTTTGACGATAGAATCCAAAATTTTCTAAGCCAGGACAAAACTTCTCTATTGAGGAGAGATGATATTAGGTAGAAGAGAAAGAAATCTCAGCATAATCACCTTGGAGAAGATCTTATAGACCGAGTTGGAAAGACTGATCGGTCCAAAAGCATCCACAGTATCTCCACCAGGTTTTTTAGGAATGAGAACAATGAATGTACCATTCAATTTCTTTATAAGGGATCTAGAACCAAATAACTCCTTGACTGCATTACTAATATCCAATCCAAAAATACCCCAAAACTTCTGAAAAAAATGGGGAAAACCATCTGGACTCAGAGATTTTTCACCTTCAAAAGAAAAAATAGCTCTTTTAATCTCTTCCACTTGAAGGGATGGCAACCAAAGACAAATTAGCTCCTTTGTCCAATAGGGAGGGAATGGAATCAAGAAGGATATCTTGATCTTGAAGCGATAAATAATAGTCTTTAGTGAGAAGAGAACAAAAAAATACCAACCATGACATTAGAAATTTATCCTTATCATTGTTCACAGCACCAAACAACAAATGAATGTTGGAGATCCTGCTAGAGGCCCTATCCTTAGAAGCATTTATCTGGAAGAAACGAGTATTCTTATCACCAGCTTCCAGCCACAAAGACCTAGATCTTTGTTTCCGAAAAACTTCCTCCTTAGAGATGATATTATGTAGTTTAGTCAAAAGAGTCTCTTCTTTGTCCATAGTATCAAGGGAGAGATCGCCATTTTCAAAAAGAATTATTAAAAATATATATTTAATTTATAAAAAACCTTATAGGATAAATATATTTATATTATTACATATTTTCTATAATGAAAATATTTAATATATTTTTTGTATAAGATAATAAAGTTATTTAATTAAATATATATATTACCTTATTATATTTAATATATAATATTATATATTTAATATAAGGTAAATTTAATATATGTCATTGAAACAGAAGAGTTTTAATATGTTCTTAAAGTTATTAAAATTTTCAAAAGTGGAACTCAAATTTTTAAGATGTTTTCACAATATTTTTAGTTACAAATATAATAATATATAGTAAATAAAAAGTAATAATATCAAATAAAATATAAGAATAATTAAGCCTATAGGCTTTGTGTGGGATCTTTGCTCCCAAAAATGACCTTTTTTCCCTGGATAATTGTCAGCCCTCTTCCCAGATTGTTTTCATTTTCTGGCAATAAAAACATACCTTGTTTTTTCCTTAAAATTCTTGACTCTCTTTAGAATTGGTTCAAAACTTTCCTGATTTATCATATTGCATGTGTTTATCTGAATTAGAGGCTTTCATTATTGAATTTGATATTGTTCTAGAGAAAATATATACTAAGAGGTTTTTGTGTAAGAAGATTCACGTTGAAAATCTGAAAGGTTGGGACACTTTTGGATTGTGCCATCAATTGGTAATGCAAAAGGCTTATCCTTGCATGGATCCAAGAGTGTGATAAAAAATTATAAGAAAAATTTGTTACAGGAACTTCTGCATAAATTTAATTTCATTCATCTCTAAATTAATTTAAAGAGGTAAATCAACTAACTTCCTTTGCATATTTTTAAGTACAATGATGGTCCATCTAAGTGCGACTGGATTAGCCAAAAGTTTTTTAACAGTTGAAATTTTTGTTTTATAAAAATTATTTTTTAATAGGGTTAAATTTGAACAATCAGTTTTGAATGGATCTTAGAGAATGATGGGAAATGGTAAGAAAAACTATCTATTTTCCAAGGGCGAAGAACTGGTAATTATTTGGTACTTGTTTTAGATTTGGGTTTTGTAGTTTTTCATGGATTCTGATTGTTTTTAAATCAACATTGATAATTGTGACTCAAGTACAAATAATCCAAGGCTTTGAGATTTTTTTCATTCCAAAACTATGCATTTTTTTAAAGTTGTTGTTTGTAAATAATTTTGGTTATATGAAAAAGTGTTTATCTATCAATTAGTTTTTTTTTAAATTTCAATCTGATCACCAAAATATAGAGAGTAGTAATCTGTAGATGTTTGGAATAGTTTACTATGCCCTTCCAAAAAGGAAAGGTCGTAAGCCACTACTTAGCCAACTACTTATTTTGTGTATAGGATTACTCTTTTGGAATCTTACCAGCACATTGTTAAGGAGTATGACTTACACATTGATCAAATTTTGGACTCCCGTGTCTTAACCTTGTGACCGAACCAAGTTGTAAATGTACAAATACAAATCCATTTACAGTAACATTATACCAAGAATTTGGGAAGATTTTAGACTTTCTTTACCATTTTGCTGAAAGCTTCAACCATATTACAATTAATTAAACAAGGTTTTCGCAAGAATTGTGCATTCAAGTTTGGAAAAACTATAGTATGATTAATTAAAAAGGTTCTAGCAAGAATTCTACATTCAAGTTTTGCAAAACTATTTATATAGACTGTGATCTATCTTCAGCATGTGAAAAATAATGCGATGATTACAAGTGTAGTTTAATAAGTAGTGCCTGTAAAGCTAAGGGAAATTAAGGTGGTGAAATGAAAAAATGAAAAATTGAAAACAAAGTGAATTTGAAATTAAAAAATTATAGAAAATCTAATTTGATTTTTTTAACAAAGTATGCCATAATAGTTACAAAACAACCTTATTACATGTAAGCTTGAGTTATAGGTTGCCTTATTTCACTGTGGATTTTAACTCAGACACACTATTATGAGTGCTCATTACTCTACATCATTTAAAAAATGAATTTTAGTAATTTATTTTAAATAGTTTTGATTTTCTGTATTAGTTTTTGATCAAATAATTGTTTAGACAATATCTAGCTTATAAAGGACGTTAATTGATATAAGAATTTGTGAGACTTCACTAAGCTATTCAACACAGACTTAATATTGCACTTTAGTATCATTTCTTGTGCACTTTTGGTGTGGATCTTCCTGAGTGTATTGCATAAGATGCACCTGTGTGATTTTCACGAGTATTACTACCAAGGAAATTTTAGACAAAATTGTAGGAAATTTTTTTACACGAGATTGTCCTTTCTGTACACTATAGTATATGACATTAATATTGCAAATTTTGAACAAGACAAGCAAAAACCTCAGTTAAATAAACTTCATCTTTTGAGAGAATCATTTGACAACTAGAATAAGATTCTCATGAAGGTCAATTCCCCTTTTCATAGAAAATCCTTTGGCATTAAATTTATCTTATCATGTTCTTTAACAATATCACCATTTTACTTTTACTAGGGTCACTTGAATTGGTCACCTTAATGGGGTATTAGGCAACTTGGTTTCAAATCTCATTCAAAAGTACTATCAGGTTATTAAAGCTGTCATAAATCCCTTTTTGTGTTTTATTTACCATTTATGAGGAATTTCTTGCATTATACAGAATTGATGACTTTTTTGAAATCAAAACTCCTATTGGCTCATCGTTGCATGTACAAAAGCGCGCAACTCTAGTATAAGATTATATTAAAAATGTACATCAACAAATATATTTCAATAGGGATAAAATAATATTTGTACTTTAAAAGGACCAGAGAATATATATATATATATATATATATATATATATATATAATATATATATATATATATATATATATATATATATATATATATATATATATAATATATATATATAACTAATTTTATTATTTTTTTTCCATCAAAGGTCATTGGACTTGAACATAAAATATTACAATATGAAATTATACCATTGGAAACATATTGACTTCTCAATGCCATATCAGGTTAAATACAAAAATTGGCTAGACCAACAAAAGAACCCCATTGGCCACATATTGACATTAAAATACCATAATAGACCATAGATAAAAAACTGGCTGATGTAGTATAAAGATCTTCCAAAAAAGTGAGGAGATATTACCGCCAAGAAGCACAGTACCCAAATCTCCTCATAGAAGCACTTTCAAAAGAACTCCTAAAGAACATCCCCAAGAACTAACTGGTTTCCATGATTTTTTACTTCTACCTCCTTCAACTTCCACTGCATAAGATCTTTGCAAATGCAGATATCTATCGAGATACCTCAACTAAATGTGTTATATTCTTTCTATCTCCTTAGGGAGTTAAAATCTCCCTTAGACAAAATGATTTCCACCTACATGAGAAGCTTCTCCTCTGATGATCTATCACTAAGAAAATTTTGTAAATTCTTGTGAATCATTCTGTAAGTTAACCGCATGATTTTATAGCCAGTCTGCCATCATGTTTGCTTCCCTAAAACAATGATTAACCTTAAAATCCTAAAACCTGGGTAACATTCTCCAAGTCTCCAGCAACATATATACTAATTGTATTATTACTAATAGTGGCAAATTTTATATTTTCCACAATATTATTAATATATATTGTATTGATCTGATTTTATTTATTAATTTTAATATTTATCAAATAGATTCTATTTAAACTTTTATATTGGTATTTATTATAATAAATTTATTACTTTTTTCTTTTCTTATTTGGAGCATCTTATTTATTATTAAGTCTTATGAGTATAGATAAGAAATTGTAAACATAAATTCTAATTAATTTTTTAAATTTTTTTCTTATATATTTAGATTTGTATCTTACCTCTTTTTAAACTCACAAAAAGTAAATGATATATTTATTGTCTTTCTTCCACTTATGTTATTTGAATCCATTATCCTTGTTGACTATTTCAAGTACTATTACTTTTTAGTTTCATTTTTACAGAATTTGTATTTTTTAAGTAATTGACTAAATTAAATATATGTTACAATGAGTATGAGGTTTGGCACTATTTGGTCAGCTATCACCAAACCC